>JANEYF010001442.1:0-102500 GCA_029963845.1 Rhamnusium bicolor | reverse complement strand
AGATAAACTAAAAGTTCTTAAAGACCACTGATTCTTATGCAAAGGATTTATAGCACTCTTTAAATTAAAATAAAAAAACTGTTTGCTCCTAATGCCCTATTGATCTTATACTAGTTTTATAATACTCTTGACATTGGCTATTTTAAAACTAATTTGCCTTTTTAAAGAATTAAATAGCAAGTTGGTTTTAAAACAATCCATTTTGGAACAAATGGTTTTAATGTAGTTTTATGGGGTATCCTTGATGTAGTCATTAAAACCCATTAAGAAAACTATTTTATCTTAAGCCTATATGCTCAATGAAATTCCACATTAAATCCTAAAACATAGTTTTTACTTTTTTAAGGAGTAAATTAAGAATATTTTAAAGTTCAAAGGTTTTAATTTAGTCAATTTGATTATAAGAAATGCCTGTTGGATTTTTGATGACTTTATTAAAACTAATTCTACCCCCTCCATAATCGGAGAGAACACGCCATCTGCTCAATAAACTGATTGCTGATTTAGTGAACCAGTGCAGTCCGTGTACCTACTTTATGCATGAATGAAAATTAGAAGACATATTTAAAATGGAAAATATTAGTGACAAGTATTTTAAATTAAAACGAAGTCACTAAGTCCAGCAATCACAAAACCGGCACAATTTTAAGGTTAGGATTTCATGCGCACGCTACATCCCTTTAAATCAATAAGGCCACGAGTTTGAACATATTAAAGCAACTCAGTTTTAAAAGGAAGAGTAAATAAATGTCTGAGAGAGTAATTGTACTTAAAGTGGTAAGTCTTGTAAGATTTAAAATGTTCTATTAACTTGCAATCAGTTTTTATCTAGACCACGCCATTTTTTATATAAGATACAGATGATGGACATTTTCAATAGCCAAAGAAAAAAATATTATTGAAATATATGCGCTTTACATCCTCTTAAATAACTGAAGGACGGTGTGTTCAAACATGCAATTTAATAAAAAAAAATGCATTTGGATGTTTAGATGCAAAATAAAAATTGAGGATATTTTTAAAAAAAATTTTTAGATAATAAAAAAAAACATTATATTGGTGGCGCTCGAGTTATGTAGAAGTATTTTATTATATTTTGTCAGAAAAGTGCCATCCGTTGGTAATTTTTACCAGAATAGTTTGCATTTGAATATTATTTTTGATCAGCTTTATATGCGTTACGTTTAAAATATTACCACTCTGCCCCATTAGAGACTTGCGGTTGTTTTAACTATTTCACGCATAAAGTTGTCCGACTTTAAAACAAAATAAAACCCTTTTAGGATTAATTATAATGATTCTCAAGGCAATTTTATTTTAAATGCAAAACGTTTTAATACATAAATTTAAGGTTGCCTTGAAGAACTCTTTAAGAATATGAAATTAAAACTAAATGGTTTTTAATATAGTTTTAAAATTTAGTCTTCAAGACCCTTTTAGGATGGGCCCTTTTTGGCTAGAAGCTGCTTTATGGTGATCCTAAGCTTGTCTTGAAGATCATTTGGTTTTATTCGAAGTTTTATTGTATAATTTTAAAGCGACCTTGGAGATCTTAATAAGAGCATTAGTGTTACCTGGGTGGACATGTGCCCTCGCCGCCCCTCGGTACAAATCGCCAAAACCATTAAGAGTCAGTCCGCCACTGTATTAATATAAGTCCACAAAAACATTGATATTATGAAAAATATGATTTTGTGGAAAAATGTAAATCAATGACCACAAACCCTAAACAGATATTGTTTTGTTTTCTCTGTCAGAGATCTGTGACATCCCATGGACAATGTCACGTGATCCATGTGAAATAAACGTCATACTCTCTGATTCTGTGACTGTGTAAACGTCAAACCGGTCTAAAATTTAGGAATATGTCTGAGTCACCAAGTCAAAATTTTTTCAAGTTGTGAAATTTGTATCTGTATCTGTCGTTTTCAGAATTGTTTACATTAAATTGTTAATGGTGTTTTTACGAAATTAATAGATTATAGTTGAAGTTAATGAAAATGAGCCAGTTTACGTCTCCGATGCCAAGCAGAGAATTTTTATGGGACGTATTTCAAAGGTACTCTTCTAAACATTTCATAACAAACATATTTTACAGCCCTATATAATTTCTATTTCTAGGGTTGATAGAGATAGAAGTGGATTTATTAACGCAGACGAACTTGGAACGGCTTTATCTAATGGGACTTGGAGTCCTTTTAACCCAGAAACTGTTAGACTCATGATAGGTAAGGCATATTCAGCATCATAAAAATAAAAATTGTGGTCACAGATGACCAAAAACCAAAGAGTTGGACTGTTTAACGTTGGGCATAATGCATAATGTACTTATTTATTTATTCAAGCATATAGAAGTAGTGTACGCTTGTCACACAGAAAACATGGGGCACTTGGAATGATTAAAGTATATACAATGGCCATAATTATGATGAGATTAATTAATTTATAGGTACCTAATAAAATATACAAACATATTTGAAAATCAGGGTTGCCAGATATTCGGCGCTCAGCTGGAGTCTCCAGTTTTTGACCATGATCTCCAACCTCTAGCAAGCTGAAGCAGATTATTTTTTAACTACTGAGATCAATCCTTTAGCGATAGTTTGTGGTCATGTGTGTCTATATTTCTGTTAATTATGCTAATAGATATATTGTTAATAGGCCAAAATATGAATTTAATTTATTCTTCTTTTATACAAGTAAATCTGCCAATAATCATGTTTTAAAATTTAAAATAAAATGCTAATAAAAATAACTGAATAATTCATTCAAAACTTAAAGGTAAAAAACTATTTTTGTGAATCAGATATGTTGGTTTTGATCAGCGATTTCTGAGGAAACTAGGTCAAAATACGATGTAAGAGATATCAGTGGAGAGCTGATGAAATTTCTTCCTTTTTATTCTGGATCTAAAAGTAATATTGTTTGTCATAAAAAAGTTATTGAAAGCAGAAATCCATTTTTAGAACTAAATCCTCAATTGTTGAAAATTGTGCGGAATGCAAGGTTTAGAAAAAAAATATGTAAATACTAAAAAAGTTTTTTCCTTAAAAAGGCCAAAATGCCCAAGCCTCTTGTTTAAAGCCTTATAATGAAAAACAGTGAGTAACATATGGATCTGTCTTTTAAAGTTTGTTTTATTTTTTGAATGTACCTATTTTAGTTTTCTTAACGAGTTATTTTCCAAACATAGGACCCGATCACACAGGTCCAAACTAGGGATCATGGTTATACTTGCTACATCTTGGAATAACATCGTTCCATAAATTCCATTTGTCTTGTGGGGTGATTGTCATAATGAGCAATTCATAATATTTCTCTTTTTTATTTATTTATTTATTTATTGTCTTTACATTATTTTTCTGCATACTTCTTTTGCCTCGATCACATATTTACATTTCATTTTTAAATTTCCACTTGGAACGTTCAATGACAATGATCCACCCTGAAAAAAAAAAAGTTAAAGTTTTCAGCACGTTTTGATATTAGTCATGTGGCAAGATAACATGGTTCCAGATTTAAAACCCGATGTTGAATAAGTGCTAATATGCCGTATTCACTGTAACTGCTATTCATACTCGATACTGTAAAGGTTTATTTGTTTATATTTTTAATGTAGATCTAAAAAATTATTGCAGTGTTACATCTTACCATAAAATATACCATACTGTGCAAAGTACTTCAAACAAATATTTTATTTGTTAGAAAGATCCAAAATTGAAAAAGAATAAGTTTCTGAGTGGCAAAAACGGGTAAAAATGTTTAAAATCTGCTGTGAAAGAAAATTTTTCATCGTATAGTCAAGATCTAGATCGACTCAGTGCCGAAAAAATAGTGATTTTTTTTTTCATTTCTTTATGGTTATGGTAAGAATTTTCCTTTAATAAATTGCACAAGTATTGCATGGTATTGCAGGGTATTACACAAGGATTGCATGGTATTATACAAGTATTGCAACATATTACATGGCATTGCAAGCTATTAATATGTATTGCGCAGTAGTATTGTACAGTCCTATCGTCCAAACTATTGCATAATGGTTACCCCTGGGATATCTCCGTAAAATTACACTAAACAGTTTGAAAAACATAAACAAACAAATCTATTTGGAGAACCATGGACTGCTGACAGGAGATGACGTGTGGTTATGACATGAAATTGAAATTTTGTTTCTCCTTGATAGAGGGTCATTACAGTGTTAAAATTTATTACACGAGTGGGAAATATAAATCTTCTTAGATGGAGACTGCCAGGAATGAGGCTTTAAAAAGTGACTAAAAGTGATATATTTTTCAGAAAAAGTGACTTTTAGTGACTATGAAAATAAAGTGACTTTAGTGACTCAAGTAACCCTGCTAGAAGCCCTGTGTATGTTGCTATTCCCCATTAAATTTAAAGGAATTCTGTATTGTAAACTACGGATATGCAACTTACCCTAATTATGTTGTTCTTTATGTTATACACTTTGAAGATATGAAGAATTTAGCGCTGCTGAATTATATGTATAGGGATTAGGGTATATACATGGTGTCTTAAAATTCACTCTCCACCAGACAATAGTAGATTCTATGACCAAAAAACCAGTTGACACAAAAGCAACAATTTGTTTTTCTTAAATTTAAAACACTAGCTCTGTTAGGGATTTATTTTATACTTTTGATGATTTAATCATAGGCAACCTTATTTTTAGGTATGTTTGACCGTAACAACAGAGGACAAGTTGGTTTTGAGGATTTTGGTGCTCTATGGAAATACGTCACAGATTGGCAAAATTGCTTTAGATCATTTGATAGAGATAACTCTGGAAATATTGATAAAGATGAATTGAAAACTGCACTAACTTCATTTGGATATAGACTTTCAGATGGCCTTGTTGAAACATTACTAAGAAAATTTGACAGGCATGGGAAGGGAACTATTTTGTTTGATGATTTTATTCAGTGCTGTATAATTTTATATGTAAGTATAAGACGTTTTTTGAAATAAATAATGGAGCTAAAGAAAAATTTGATCGTTTACAAAAACATTAATGCTCTTGCAAGATTATTATTTAACTCTTAATAAATAAATAAATCAAAATATTGGTAATAGATATTTACTGTAACATTAAAATAGGTATTTTCACGACTTTTTTTATTTGTTTAGTTGTATTTAAAAATCTAAACTCACTAAATTTTTTTCCGAATTTTTAAAGGGGTAAGAAATAATACAAGTTTTGAATTTTTGTCCTATGACGTCATTCGGCTAGGTTCGCGCCGAAACACAAAGAGCCAATGAAACCCAAGATGGTACTGTCGTGTTGTCAGATTTACCTATTATCGTGTCTCTAGTGGTGTCATATTTATTTCATTATTAAACATTAATATTTTACATTAAAAAATCATGAAGCATTTGAATTGTAACCTTTAGAAATCAAACACACGCCATAACACAGCAAAAAAGTTATTCTACTCTGTTCATTCATATGAGCACATAAAAAACTGTTTACCTGGGCTCGTAGAACCCTTTGTCGACCTTCAGTCTTACATAGTTCTCTAGCATAAGCACGCGGTGCATTATAAATACACAAAATATATTTATATAATAACGCGCGCTTATGCTAGAATTTTTTATGTTGTTATATGAGATGAATGGACTATAGTACTATCGCCGCGAGTAATAAACTTAGTTCCCAATAGGTTAAGTTGCAAAATACGTAAGTATTTATACTGTATGCAAGTTAAAATAGTCTTGAAAAAGTTTGTATAACGCAAAATAAATATACAAGTTTGTGCAATAGTTAAAAACCACAAATATTTTTCATATTTTTCACATAATAAAAACGAAATATGACAACACCTTGGTCACGAATAACGCACATTATATCTTTGGTTATTTAACTGGTGGCAACTATAAATTATTCTGAATCTTTGTGATTTAATTTTGTAATGGTAAAAAATATAAAATGACAACCATTTAAGATATATCGATTACATATCGAGGGCATCATATCAGAAAGGCGTATAAATATAGCACTTACATAGGCATTTACAATTTAAACATTTACTCCCTTCTGATCCGATTCTTTGAATATAGTGTGCCATAATTAACTACCTTCCTTTAAGGGGGTGACAACTAAAGTATTCACCAACTATTGAGAGTGTATCAAAACAAACAAATTTACGTGTTGTCTCATAATTGTGACATAGCTCCATCCTCAATATTGCTGCTTTCAGCCTTATAAAATTTATGTAAAAGTTCATTTGAATTTGTTCTTGGACTTATATGAATTGTTAATTGATTCACTTGTTTGAGCAACCTAATGTGTCTATTAGGCATGTTTTGAGAAAATTGAAAAAAACTATTTATTTACCTTCATTCTAAAAAACTGTTTATAATTCTATTATAATGTTTTTTTTATATTCACTTTGACGTCTTTGTTAAGAAAAATAAATGTGCTCACACTGTATTAACATTAAAACAATATATTAATAATTTATAATATAATTATAATACGTCTTCACTTTCGAACTGCTTAACAGTAATTAATTCCAGCCCAAGTAATATACAATACATAATACATAATTTAGTATAACAATGTTTATACAACCATATCTTTCAGGCGGCGATATTATGCAATGAAGTATGTAATTTAAGGACAAAAACATATATTTTTTATTTACAATAATTTTCTAATTAAAATTTTTTTAAGTTTATGTTATAAGTTCAGAAGCGTATCACAAATGAAAAAATAACTTGGTTATTTATAAACACTTGCCAAGGGATTTGACATTATTTGCTAATAAAATCAAACCCTCATAAGTTTAAGACCTAAACTTTTATCAATTAATTAGTCTAGCATTAATCATCGAAACAAGTTAAAATACATCCTCCAATATTTCCTGAATTTCCCCTGGATTCGCCCAATATTAAATGAATATCACTAAATTATTATGACATTTCAAGACAACAACTTCTACAATATTTCTCTATAAAATTACGTTAATGATATAAAACAGAGGCAACTGCTGTTAAAAGAACACACAAATTTTCCAAACTGAGAGCTAAAGTTTTCTATCATGGATTACTATATTAGGGAATGTACTATATTACAATATCTAAATACAAATAACTCCAAAATGATAGCTCCTATCTAAATTTACTAAGAGCACCTTTTTTAAGCAGTTTGCAATATGTCAGTTTTAAATGTCTAAAAAAAAGTAGAATAAAAAAAAATATGGCGAAAATTCACCTTCATCCCTTCTGTAACTACCCCAACAACATGATATTTAGATAAAAAGTTAACAAAATATGTAAAATTATGAAATTAATAAATGGTTCAAATTTCATTTTTGTGACTTAAGACGTTTCAAATTTATTGGTGATGTTCTACTTACCTCCTTTATAAACTGATTTACAGTATATATTTATATACAAAACTCGACTTTTTTAGTTCTATCACCCCCTTTAAGGAGAGTACATATTTATATAATACAGAATCATAATTATTTAAAAAAAGTCAACTCAACCTAGGACATCCGCATTATAAAACAATAACGTTTATTAAAGATCATTTCCTACAGAATTACAAGTTTCACAATTTGCGTATATTAATTGTTTACATTTACGTTATTTATAAATTGCACATGAGGTAAATCAGTGTGTATATATTTTTTGGTGCATAATAAATTGTATGTAATATGTCATGAAATCATACATTTATTATGTATTAATATAAAATTCGGGAAACGTTAGCTTAGAAGAATTTGTATTTTGTCGTCCACTACCCGATATTTATGTGATGTATGGAAACTATTCGAACGCTATTAGTTATTTATCCATGTATAATTAAACTATATGATTAAATCATAATTAAGGTTACTGTTGTATTTGGGCCTTTATTGTTTTAAATGTCACTGACTCGGTTTGGCTAGAGCGCGTGATGGCAAACGTGACTAAAAAACTTCTATCAAAGCTGCTGGTTTGAATCCCGCCACTGACACCAGCTATGTAAGTGGGAAATATTGAATGCACGTTTATCTAAGTGTAACCCTCTCAAAACAACTTCTGCTTTAGATTTCGGGAGTTATGTAATTTCTGTGGTTTTTTATTATTATTATTATTACATGTTTGCTATCTACAGTAACACCTATACTCGTAGATTCGTTGATTGAAAGTCCAGGTAATACTTCCTCATTACGTTATTAACTAATTAATAATTAACAACAATAGATTAACGACTGTCTTAAACTATAATCACAATTAAACACTTATAAGTCTCTATCTTATTTCTTCTTACCCTTTTACTTTCAACTGAAGACTGACTGACTTCTCGGCCCACCGTGTGCTGTACAGAGTGAGTTTTAAATACGTAGTTATATTTTAACCCTCAATATATTTCGTCGTGTACAATTGATTGGCACTGTCAAAATTTTTTAAAAAAATTTTTATTTTCTGATAATTTTTTCGTCCCTCCAGCAACTGACATTTTGATAGTCACTGGATAACTTTGTAAACACCGTTCACAGAAATGACGCAACTGAAGGCAGTGTTGCCACTGCCAGAGTTCGTCATCACAATTATCCTATAATTGCATGCATTGCATGAATTGTAAATTTTGAATGTTAAAAAAATATATTACGCTTTTGTCATGGACATTTTGTGAGACGATATTAGACTTATTTAATATCAATGTAGACGCCGCACCAAAACAAATGTAATAGTTTATAAAACATTGAGCTCTTTTTAAGAAAGCGTGATATCTGTACGCACTGCCCGAAAATAAGAAATAAACCTCTAGGCGGCCAAGGCGTGATTGATCAGTCCATTGTGGAAAGCGACACTTGTCACTTGTAGCTTGCTCTTGAAATAAAAGCTGTTAAAAGTATCTGTTTATCTATTTTTCCTTCTAGAATTAGGTAATCCTGACACTTTTTTTTATAAATAAACAGAACTCGTCCCTTAAGCATCAAATATTAAAAATATGCAATATTTTTCTGTATATTTTAAATTATTATTATTGTCTCTAATTTATAGTTTAAGTTTAATATGGTTTATTTCTAAAAATGCATCAAAGTTGAAAATAATCATTTTAAAAAGACACATTTACTTTAAAAGAACGAAAAAGCAGATTTGTTTACTTACCTAATACAACAGTTACTACATGAATATATCATATGGGCTCAACATTTAGATAGCATTCCATAGCCGTTTTGCTTGTTTAGCATTTTCATCTACTTGAAAATATGCCTTTAACATATCCAGCATTAGAATAATAAAATTAGTTGCTATGGTTAATCACTACTTTTCACAAAATGAACCACCAAAGGAACAATAGTAGTAAATTTCGGTAACATAGTAACTCAAAACTTTGAATCACAAATTTAATCACAAAAAACTATAAATAACGGCAATAAACACATTTTTGTAAATGCCAATGCAGACAGGTACGCGAACACTCGCGAACTGTCAATAACACTGATTTTTACATGGGGTGTAGTGTTGCCAGATATGTGAGATTTTCACATAGGTTATAAATTTCATTATAAATAAATCATGATGTTTTTCAAAAAATTTCTATTGACCTAAGTGACGGTTAATTTAGCTAACTGAGCATTGAAAAAACGAGTCTTACCATCGCAACAGAAACAACAGAAAACAGCAAAAGACTATTATTTATTTGTGCTTGCACAACCAGCGCTGTTTACGCGAGGTTCCGATTTATAAAGATCTACGTACACGCACAGTGGTCCAAATTTAGTTGAGAACGGAACTAATTTTTTTTTCCTTGAAATGTCTTAAAAGCACTAAGGAATCATGGGAAAAATATGAAAAAAATCTTGGCTTACAGATATGGTTTTTAAAAGGGGTGGCATGTCGGGAGCACTAGGTTCCGTATGTCTAGGGTTTTTTGTCTACGACCTTGTTTTAACCATTTAAAATTATTATAATCATTCTGTATATTAAACGGAATGATTATGAAATAAAAATAACGAAAATGAATTGATAATATTTAGGAGCTTAGGGGTAGTTTTGAAGGAAACACTACACTTTTTTACAAACATTTATTTCAAACAGGTCAACTTATCACTCAATTCAAACGTAGAATAACAAAAATAGGTCAGTTAAGTAATTTCAGTCACTTTCACTGTCGTCATCTGTTGATGAAACATTTGTGGTTGTATCGCTTTCATCTGCCGAACCTTCTTCCATAACCGCTGTACAAAGCGGTTCATTTTCCGGCTTAAGATCTGGTTCCTTTAACAGGCTTATAACCTCTGAACTAAAAGATGAGAGTTTCTTGTTCGACAATTTTCTTGAAGATGATATTAATGGATCCGACGAAAGTAGTAACCTATTCAATAAATCTTCATTTGTAGTCACCCTCGAAAACTTTCTGGTATAAAACTCTCTAAACTTTTTTAAATCTTTATTCCGAGATTCTTGAGCTTCCTCAGACAGTTGCCCAATGGGTAATAGTATAGTTCTTATTATTGCAGATCCGTGAAGGAGAATTTTATGAACTGACGCAGGCATGTAATACCATGGATACTTTTCCACGAACAGTCTGGCCGTTTGCACTGCATATTTGTCGAAAACCTCACAGTTAATCTCGTATCCACAAGATAATGCAGATAGTATAACGCCGAACCTTCTAATTATCTCTTCATGAATACCAGTTATGGAAGCCGATTGAGCTGGATCATTAAAAAAACGTCTAGCTGTATTTCCGTCATTTGTATTTCCACTTCCACTAGGTTTCGGAATGTCTACTAATAACCCCATTTTTTCCTGAAATCTTCTTGTAATTTTTCTTTTCGCACTTCAACAATGGATTTATTTTCTCCTCGTATCTGCCACTTTTTTATCTCCAATCTGTATGATACATGTAAAAGACATTCAAAATCGAATCCATGCATGTAAAGTTGATAAACCAAATTGAAAAGATTGTTCGTCTACCTGCTTTTGTAAAACTGCATCAATGTTATTCATTTCAACAGGTTTCGCTTTACATAAATAGCAGATCTGAGCAGAAGATGTGTCAGTAAGGGCGTTACAAACCTTTCCGTTTATCATTGACATTATGCAAATATATGTAATTCTGATGTCTCGGTTCTGAACTATACAATTAGTTGGCTGAAGTTCTGCTATTTGAGCTCAATGTGTTGCATTTCTGCCAAAGAAAGTTGTGTGGTTTCCTTTTGAAACTGGAAGCGAATCGGTCGACAATACCTTGTAGAGGATGGCCTAGGATTTTGCCATACAATTCGTTTTTCTTGATCTGGTTGCTGAGAATAAAGTTGAAGTGGTACCAAAGATGATAAAAATAAATCACCATCACTTAATCCCATCTCCTCATATCGTTGTTTATACCGTGAATGTCCAGTACTACCATCGCAACCCCATTTAACTAATAATACCAAATCCTTCGATTGTTCTTCAGTCAAACTTAAAATAACTGGTCCCTGTAATTGAAGTATACGATTTGCAGTGTGATCTAAAAGATCTTGAAGCCGAACTTCTGCCAAGGTTTCCGTAATAGTGAATGCTTCTTTCTGGGGGTAGCATCTTCTCTTAGCTTCCAGAACTCTATGGTAGGCGGGATAAATATCAGCGTTATGTTTTTTCCCCTCTTTTCTTAATAGTAAATACTGGTGCTTTGACAATTTTCCTTCGACAATAAGTGAAACTGCTTCATCTTCATTGTATGGTATAACATTTTTCCATTCTCTAGTCTTGAGCCATGAAGATCTTATCTTTCCAGCACGAGTAGGAGTTGTGAACAGAGCTTCTGAAATCAGTTTAGAAGCTGCCTGTTGACCCTTTTCTTTAAGACTTTTTTGGCAGCAAATGTAAGTTCCTCAGTTTCATATACTGCTGCTATATTTTCCACTCTCTTTCTTTTCGCTCTTTCTCCTATTTCTAAAAATGATTTCTTTGGACGACCAGTTGATGTACTTGGTTGTGGCTCTGCAGAGGGCTCCTTTCTCTGAACCAAATCTGATTTTTCAAAAACAAATGCTCCATTTAACCAACTGTCATTCCTTTTTAAAAATCGATCCACAGTATTCGCGCAATTTTCAAATTTTTCAAAAACTTTACTGGAAAAACGACTACACTCCTTCTGAAGACGTCGTTGTTCGTCAATATTACCCTCTATTTCAAAGTATTGGACTAAATAATTGAGTAGATGCTTTGTTTGAATATTGCGGTTTTCTTTGGATTTCTGTCGTAAAATATCGAAAAGTTGCCTTCTCGTTAACATTTTCAATAAAGGACGAAATTTCCTAAAAATTAAAATATTAGTATTAACATTATTCGTAGCATTATTATTAAATAATTATTAATTATTTTATGCCATATCACGTTTAATGTATGTATAGAAAAATAATACATTCTCACAGAGACTCAAAATAAATTAAATATTTTTAAACTGGGGCAGTGGTGGTCCTCAAATATTTGATATGTTTTTACTGACAGTTCAAGCTATTTTTTAAATATTTTTCGAGAGCGGGGACTCGCGGAGATTTTTCTGTAGGTCTACGTGAAGTTTAAAATTTACACTGATTTGAGTGAGCAACAATGCAGAAGTTAATGCTTGTGAAATAAATAAATTGCTTACCTGACTAAACTGTCCAATATATATTTCACCAAAATAGCACACAAAATATTAACTACCACCTCTGAACAAACTCGGGCTACTAAACAAACTTTTATTACATTAAAGCGCACTACATAAATGCTTGGGTTTACCCAGGCGTACAAAGCAGGCAGATCGCCGTAATGACCTGAAATTCTAGGAAGGGATGGTCTGGGTATTTCCGCATGCGCCCCTAAAATTTTATTGAGGTACAACAACCTTGAGAAAATGGGACTTTTTTCCGCTTTTAAACCAGATCGGAACCACTGTGACACGGTATAAAATTTAATTCAGCTTACTCTTTTTTAATGGAAGAACTGACCGAGGTAGGGGCTGACGGCCTAAATTTGACTTTTTTTATTAAATTGCTAATATTGGTGTAAAATGGTAGAAATTTTTAAATAATAGTTTTATTACTTAAAAAAATGCAGGTACATAGGAAAATAATGGTATAAATACCATGAAAATGTCTGACAACACTGATTAGGTGCGTGGTTAGATGTGTGAAGATCATAAGTTACATATGCCACGCTAATATCACAGTTCACATTATGGCGTGGTTGAATTTTTATCATGTAATGGTCTATCCCGAATAAAGTGCTGTTTTCTCAAGAAATAATTGATCTTTTTTATAAAAAATGACGTATACTATCCTCCTAACTGTCCAGAGTATTATGGAGGAAAAAAATGCTAATTGTTAGGTATGACCGGTGTAAATAGTGACAGAAGTGTGTTAAAATACTGCAAACTATTTTGCATCATCTGATTGTTATTGTGTTGCACCTTCAGTGTTTTACTATTAGAGGCCAAATAAAATAGTAGAGAGCTGATTTATTCCTTGAACCCCTACACATTTCAAATTATTGTAATAGCAGAGCGTAAGTACCTACTTCTTAAAAATAATAATCCATTTATAAACTTTGAAAAAATGAGATGGGAACATTAAATTCCTCTCGAGATTTCCTAAAAAAGTTTACTGTTCATCGGAAAATTTAGTTTTAGTTTCATCCAATGTTATTATAAATTTGGGAATGAACTTAATTCTAGGGCTCCGTTTTTCATTCGTGGGTTAGCTAAACTCACACTTTTAGATTTCGAATTTTTTCAATTTTACATTTGTTTTGGAAGTGGTTATAGTAACAAATATTTTATGCTAAAGCAACTTTTAGTTGAAGTGGTTTGTATTAGAATCTATTGATTTTTGTGAAAATATAATGCGAGGTAACCTCCAACTTCTGTTAACTCACGATTGTAAAATCGCGCCTAGGTGAGAAAATTGCATAAGATATGCGGCAACGTTGCTTCAGTCCAGTACATCATTTTAGCTAAGATATAGAATGTTTCCAGTAACCAGCAGTTCCAAAACAGTTTCATCATATATTTTTTTGAGAGTCGATAACTCAGTTACACGTGGGAACTAAAAAAAAAAAACAGTGTCAGAGTTTCTACAGATGTCAAGAATCGGTGGTTTAAATATAACTACACACTTAAGACTCACCCTGTATACAGGGTGAGTCGCGTAAACAGCGCTAGTTGTGCAAGCCCAAATAAATAATAGTCTTTTGCTGTTTTATGTTGTTTCTGTTGCGATGGTAAGACCCGTTTTTCAATGCTCAGTTAGCTAAATTAACCGTCAATTAGGTCAATAGAAATTTTTTGAAAAGCATCATGATTTATTTATAATGAAATTTATAACCTATGTGAAAATCTCACTACAAAAATGTGTTTAATACCGTTATTTATAGTTTTTTGTGATTCGAAGTTTTGAGTTACGTTACCGAAATTTTTTATTTATAATTTGTTCCTTTGGTGGTTCATTTTGTGAAAAGTAGTGATTAACCATAGCGACTAATTTTATTATTCTAATGGATATGTTAAAGGCATATTTTCAAGTAGATGAAAATGCTAGACAAGCAAAACAGCTATGGAATGCTATCCAAAGCACATATGATATATTCATGTAGTAACTGTTGTATTAAGTAAGTAAACAAATCTGCTTTTTCATTCTTTTAAAGTAAATACGTCTTTTTAAAATGATTATTTTCACCTTTGATGCATTTTTAGAAAAGAACCATATTAAACTTAAACTATAAATTAGAGACAATATAATAATTTAAAATACACAGATAAAGTATTGCATATTTTTAATATTTGGTGCTTACGTGACGAGTTCTATTTATTTATAAGAAAAGTGTCAGGATTACCTCATTTTACAAGGAAAAATAGATAAACAGATACTTTTAACACCTTTTATTTTAAGAGCAAGCTACAAGTGGCAATATTAATACCAACCAGTTGGTATTAATACATTTTCAAAAATACCAAGTATTATAGCTAAATACCTTAACTTATCTAATCCTGAGTAATATACGGGTCACAGCTTTAGGAAATCTTCGGCATCACTATTAGCTGGTTCTGGAGCTGATAATCTTACCTTAAAACATCATGGAGGATGGAAATCCTCAACAGTTACTGAGGGATATATAGAAGATAGCATCCAGAATAAAATGGAAATTTCAAAATAGATATTTTCAAACAATACTACAGAAATGACTATGTCTGTCGATGTAGTCGTTGGTGAAAATTAGACCAACCACCATATTAATATAAATGAATCAAATATTTTTCGCACATCTGAACCTATAATTCCAGGAATAAATATAAATAATGTTAGTAACAGTACTATTCATATAAATTTCCGTTAAATTATGAATAAAATTGTTCATGAAATTTGTTAATAATTAATAAATATAGAGTGAAATGAAAAAAATAATAACGCTGAAAAATTTTTTTTGCTAATTATTTACTACTTTTACAAAACTTATCATAGATAAGTACAACATATATCTTTTTTTGTAAAAGTAGTAAATAATAATTAGCAAAAAAAATTTTCCAGCGTTATTTTTTCTTTCCACTCTATATTTTAAACTTTTACCAAGAAGAGGGAAACCTATTTTATTTTTATTTTTAAATTAATAAATGTTTGATGTAAGAACTTTAATTTGTTGTCTGTTGACTATTAAGTTTTATTTCACACTGAAATAAAATTTCTTTTTCACATTTTTTTCTTTATTCTTCACTTGTTAATAATGACATTGTTTTGATTCATTGAAACTGTCCAATAAATGTCATTTTAGGATATGGCGTTACAAAAAAATTATTAAAATATATGACATGAATTATTAGTAAACGTATTGAATGACGCTGATAATTAATTATTTAAAAATTTTATTGAAACATTTCAAGGTACGCTATTAAAATTTAATTAAGGCAAGTGGAGAATTAAATAGATTGATTTTTTTATATCGGGATGATATATACTGGTATAAGAAAGTTGTGTGCTGGCCACATCAGATATATTTTTTATTGCCTGCATATTTATTTTTAATATTATTTTTTTAATTATTCACATCAAAAAAGATCCACGCATGCAAAACGCAACTTGTTTTCGAAAACTCCTTTGGATCCCTTCTTTAACGACACTTTTCTACATTTTCCGTTTCTTGGAACTTGGACAAAAGTTTTCTCTCGCGTTTTTATTGAAGTATTTTCACATATCGGTATGATGATGATAATGATGATATGATGACTTGTTTACGTTCAACAACGTGTTTTGCCTGCTTTCTGCACTAGCAGCTCTCGAGTTTTGTGACGTCACCGTATCGACTTGCCCGGCCGGCAGTGTTTGCGCGCGTAATAGACTAATTCAAATTTTAATGTTGATTAACTTTTGTAAAAAGAAAAAAAACCCTTTACATACTGTTTTTTGTATTATGTAAAGATTCCAAAATTGGCAAAATTATTATATTTTGAGCATGAGGCCTATTGAAACCAATTCAATATGGTGTACCCCAGAGTACTAGATTTAGGTCCAGTTTGATTTAACTTTTATCTAAATGGCTTGTTTTCATTGCCTACGCAGAGACAGTTTGTTAGTTTTGCGGGCGATACTGCTATTTTTTATAATGGTGGATCATGGGAAAATGTTATTGAACAAACTTAGGAAGATTATAAAATTATAAAAATGTGTTTGAATCCAGACTCTTAACAATTAATTTTAATAAAATTTTTTATCTACCATTTATTACAAGTAATAGTAACCATTATAAATTCCAACCACTTGGAATAGAGTCCTAGATACTGTATTCCAGTAAAATATGGAATTAAATATGTGAGAAAATTTTAGATAGTAACTTTTTACCTATACTCTGGTGGAATCACAAATTCACTATGGTATAATTGCTTGGAATGATCTATACCTGTGCCTAGGTGATTTTAAGTGAAAATGTTAATGCTTTTAATTGAATTTTTACATATTCTAATATCTAAAACAGGTTTTTTTAATTTAAAAACTGGTTTTAAAATTTATCAAAAAAACCTGTTTTTAAACCCAGTTTTTAAAAACCCTAATAAACATATTTATTTCATTTCTGCAGAAAGTGGAAAAATAATAATTGTATTTATGGGAAAGTAATTGTATTTATTAAATACAAGTACGTTATACTAATGTGCTTAAGTATAATTACAATTACTTGAAAAACTCAAATGTACTTCAGTAAAATTACAAGTACAACAAAAAAAGTATTTAAATACTTTGTATAAGTATATTTCATAAGTACAGGCACGACTATGGTTGGAAGTATTGTTTTTGATTCATTATATGCCTAAAACTTTTATACTAGCACATTCAGATAAGAATAACAGTATAAAATAAAAAAACTATAGGTATTTATTGTTATTATCATGTTAGGTTTGAAAGGATGCTTTTGTAATTGCATTCTGAGCAAATGTTAATGATTCTCTCATTTGTTTAATAGCTGTTAGACGAAGAGCTGTGTACTGCTTCATTTTACTCTCAGTCATATTTGTAACAAATATTTATTTAAATAATAAAATAAGTTTTCAATAAGAAATTTCAGTGACATTGTTGAATTAAATAAATTCGAAATATTGCAAATACTAATCAAATTATGAAACCTACACGTAAACTGAGCTAAAATGTTTATTTAATTCAGTAATTTCCATTTTACGATCTGGATCACTAAACCACAGTAAACTACAGTAGACATAGTGTTTAATTTTGCGCAATTATTGTATGCAAACTGAATACATATGAGCGCAAAAAAGGAATAAAAAATGT
This sequence comes from Rhamnusium bicolor, assembly GCA_029963845.1. Taxonomy (NCBI): domain Eukaryota; kingdom Metazoa; phylum Arthropoda; class Insecta; order Coleoptera; family Cerambycidae; genus Rhamnusium; species Rhamnusium bicolor. Next base: position 84,741 of record JANEYF010001442.1, on the reverse strand, counting down.
TACGATTTTAAACTGAAATTTTAGTAAACGGGTAAACACTAAAACAGCTGACCTATGTATAAACAAAACCATGGATCTACCCAGCGCTATTTCAAATGAAGCCTCCGACGTGGTAGGGATATGGTTGCGCACATGGCACAAGAAAAGTGGGGACCTTTCGCGGCGAAAGCAGCGAGAAACAGGAATTCAAAAAATGCTTCCACAAAAAAAACTACTAAAAAATAAATAAATAAATTTGAAGACTTAATGGGCCTAGTCGGGAAAAAGCTTCGGATAGCTGTGTCACTCTCTAGAAAGTTTTTATATATGCGCCGCTGAATAATTTTGCTCTTGACTATACCTTTACTGGACGTTTTAATCACCGACTTCATTGAGGTGCGATTCCCGATAGAGGTAACACTTCCTTGCTCCATTTGTAGTGACAAAGATACTTATTTAGAAAATTAATTTTAACCAAATAGTACGGAATAAAAGTTTGAAACTTGCTGAGCATAATTATAAAGATTCATTCTAGACGACATGTATGAATTTTATCTCGAATTTTACCGATTGATATCATAATTCAGGAACTAATCACGTCCAAATTTCACTTATATTTACAGTATAAATTTTCCCTACATAAAATGAAAATTAATTAAAATAGATATACATGTACCCTCTAGTACACTTTCAACTACTTATCCTCTAAATTTGGTGTAATTTAACCAAACCGTATGGAAGAAATAAATTTTGAAAAATTACCTTATGAACAGTGGTTCGATTAGCCCTCTTAAACATGTTTTTATACTAGCAACAATTATTATCTTATATAATAACGGTAATTATTAACAAATAATGATTAATCCGACGCGAGCAGGACCAAAAATATTATACAAACATTAAAAAAAATTCAAAGTTTAAATGGACAACGATAAATTTAAAAGTATAATAAAACGAAAAAACACCCTCAAAAAAAATTACATTAAAATATGTCCCCCTTGGAAATGAGGTTGACGTGTTTCACCAATTTTTCAAAAAAATTTTATCCAAAATTATTCGGGCTACCTACTTTTGGTTGGGACACCCTGTATATATATATATATATATATATATATATATATATATATATATATATATATATATATATATATATATATATATATATATATATATATATATATATATATATATATATATACATACATACATACATATACATACATACATATACATAGTCTGTTTTTAATTTTTTAGACTCTTACTTCATCATTTAGACAGTATGATACGGACCAGGATGGGTACATTACAATTCACTATGAACAGTTTTTAAGTATGGTATTCAGCTTGAAAATCTAATCTTCTTGAATAAGGAATAATTATTGTGGTTGTTATTACTATGTGCCACGTTTTTTAAATCTTTGCCACTGCTACGAAAATATACACAAAGATTTAATATTTGAGTAGGTAGATTATGAAAACTAATAAAAAAATGTAATTTTTTTTATTACACAATTTCAAAATATATTACTTACTTGTATCTTAAAAAATTGTTATTTTGTAACTGATTAACTGGGAGGTAAATACGAATTTCTGATGTTTTATAGTATTTTGTGGAAGTATTCTTAACTTTCAACTTGCATATACATATTTTTTTGTTAAAAATTAAGTGTCCGCCATTAGAATATTCTGTAAAAATAAATAAAGTCTAAATACTTTTTCTTAATAACTTTTAGTCCCATAGACTAAGTAAATTAAATTTGATGTAGCTAAATTAAATGGATGTAGTCTTAGATATACTGTTTGTTTAATCACAGTCAATAAATACTACCTTAATTAACATGTTAGCAGCCACAGTAGTCTCAAATAGTAGGTTGTTGCAAAGTCTTCAATTCAGTATTCGGAATACCAAGTGGGAAAATTATTTGATCTTCATAATTTTAATACATAGTACCTCTGTACGTTATATTTTCAAGAGTGGAGGTAGAACAAAGTTCCTTGTGGAGTAGAGCAGTCCTTATATAGGGACCATTTTTATCATTTATTTATTTTTTACATGTGTATTAAGAAAATTGGTAAAAAGTTTTCACTGCATATTAGATATTAATCGACATTTCAGTATATGATGCTGATGATAACACAAAATATGAAAACTTCATTATCATTTTATCTACTCATTTACATTATTAATTTTTTATATGCAGCTGGGCTGCTGACGTGCTAAGTGTCCATATTTATGTTAACAAAATTGGGAAAGGGTCAAACATCGTCATTTTTAATCAGTTACAATATGTTTTTTACCTTTTTTTTTAAATATTGTCTTGTTATTTAATCTATTGTTATATTATTTTTACTTTTGATTGTAATGAGGAACACTATATATACAGCCTGTTGGCTTTAAGTAGGTCATTTCAAAATCTCCATTAATATTAGCTCTCGAAAGAAACAAAAAAAAAACAAAGTATTAATAGGGGCCAACCATATAATATATATATAATTTTAAATAATATTGTTTTTGTTGTGTTTTCGTTTCAAGAAAAAATCTGCAATACATTTTCAATCGCCTATAATTCTTTTAAGATGAAAAAAAAGTTCAGAACAAAAGTAAAAGGAACATAATTACTTTGCTGAATTGTTCTTAAATATTATTTTTTGATGTGCTGTCTCCAATTCGTATTTTGTTCTGGATCAAGAGAGCACGGCAAAACGATAACATTTAGAAATAATTGCAATTAACTTTCATTCTAAAATTTTTCCCATCCTTTAAAACAAATAAGTTACAGGTTCAAATAGTTAATTGAAGATGAAGTTACTTTGTGAAAATCTATTTTGGTTTAAAAAATTATAAGCACTTTTTATTATGTGTGTAATTTTCACTATATTTGTTATTTTTACAACTAGTTTCATCCTATTCGGAGTTTCCTTGAAAATGTCCGAATAGGATGAAACTAGTAGTAAAAATAAAAAATATAGTAAAAATTAGACAAAATAAAAAGTGTTTATAATTTTTTAAATCAAGTTACAGGTTGAATATATTCAATTTTTTATTTTTTCTCATTGTAAAATATTATTTTTTCTGTTAAGAAAATTTATTTCAAGAGCAAATATTAAGTCCATATGAAGTGGCCCACTTAAAGCAAATACCTTGTGTATATATATTTTAATATATATAAGTGAATCCTCAAAGTTCTCATTTTATGCCTTGTATAAATACTATATATTGTAGTTTTTTTACAGATAGTTGTGAAATATATTTCTGTATTTTTTGTAAAACTAAACTTATAAATATAATAAATGTTAATTTGAAAAGTGTAGTTTATTTAAATGTCCTTTGTAATTAGCATCGGACTTTTTTAGCCGATGGGCAAAGACGGCCTTGCTAGTGTCTGGCTTTACTAAAAAAAAAAATTCCAGCGAAAAGGTTTTTTGATGCCTGCAATTTGGTCAACAAACAAATGGAATTGGTAAATTATTAGTATTAATTAGTTAACAGGAGTGTATTCATTGATCTGAAATGAATGTAGAAATGCTTAAATTTTGAAAACATAATTTTTTAGTACTGGTGCAGAAAAAAGTATAACACCAGTATAAAACAGTTATTTCAAGTTTAAATTTATCCATTACGTCATTAAGCGCAAACTAGGAAAATCGGCAAAAATTTGTTGAAACCTAGAAAGAATAGAAATATGGTACTTCTACTTATATATCTTCTGTTGTGTGTAATTTAGCATTTTTATTTACAAAAAGCACAAAAACATGGAAAAAATTTATGTAGAAGGTAGATGAGATATATGTAGCTATAGGCCTGTCCAAAACTTAATTTTATTTAATAATTGTATAAACATTTTTATTTTTTTTTTATTTAATAACAATATTTTTTTTCTTTTTTTTTAAAAAAATTATAAATAAAATTTTTATTTTATTTTAATTTTAAATAAAACTAATTAAATAATTATCAACTCAAAATATTAAATAAAATTTAAAAAATTTATCTCCAGACACTTTATTTCAGTAAAATAAATAAATAAAAAATATTCTTATGAAACTTATCATAATAATATTTAATATTACAATTAGTATTTCATATTAATTTATATATTTTATTATAATTTTATAGGATTAAAATCTATTTTCTTAATAAATTCACATCTATTCTTTTCTCAAACATTTATTCTACCATGTTAAATCTTAATATTTTATAATTTATTTTCTGCCTCAACTCTTTAATTACCAATTAATTTTTTTTAATACCTACACTTTTCCCCACATTCACTTTATTTTTTTTTTATAAAATAAAACTAATAAAATACTTAATATAACTTAATTCTATTAAACAATTATACTTAAATCTTTACATACTTTTAAATTTTATAATCTTAAATATAATAATTCTGGAGAAACTAATAAATTTATTCTTCTTTGAATACAATATTTTTATCTTTCAATAAAAATATATCTCTTATAATTTATTTTTAAAAAAACCAATATTATTGAGCTATTTATTTGTGATATCAAACACTAGTGACGAATGAATTTGTACCGTGAATAGTAGTGTGCAAATTTTACTATTCCGAGACCTGACGGCCGTACTGTTCGTGTGTAAAATGCCATAATAGGTAATAGAAAATACATAATACAATATTATATTTAAAGAAATGTGGCGTCGTTTACGGAACATAAAGAGTTTTGGCTCGAATTTATTGATATGTATGTATGGAGAACTCGATAGGAGCATACATGTGCCAGATTGAACGAGCGTATTTTAACTAAATGTTGTGCAAAAAAGTATCAACGTGTGTACGATTTTAAAATAATAAAGTTTCACAAAAAAATGTGCAAATAATTGTTGTGCAAAATGATTGATCGTGAATAGGCCCCTTTAGTAACTATGACAAGTGGTAGTCTGTACTCTGTGACACTGCATGAGGGCTAACGTTTTCAGGCTCACCAGTTGGCGCCACTGGTCGAGTAAGGTCTGAAATTAGAGAAATTACCTCTTGTCTAAGAGTAAGGTATTTTCAAAAGTTATTGTTAGGCGTGGGAAAAGTTTATAGTGTTTTATTATAATTGTTTCGTACACCAGCAAATAAAAAACCTTGTTAATTGTGCCTCAGTGTTGTGCAGTTCCATTTTGTTCGGAAACAAAAGGCGGACATATGCTTCCGAGAGACAAAACACGCGTAAAACAGTGGTTGATCGAGATAACTACTACTTCGACCCATTCGTGTGTTTGTAAGAAACATTTTAATCCTGACGATTATGCGTTACCAAAGGAGTCTACTACAGAAAATCGTGATTAATAATCATGTACATTCCTTGTTTTCATCATACTCATTCTTTATATAACCTAACTTTAATGACATAAGACACTTCTGATAAGTACAATATTTCCCTACTGAGCAAGTAAATTACTACTTTCCCCTTCTGCCATCATTGTGTTAAATGTTTTTCAGCTAATTTTTGTAAAAAGTACTAAAAACTAGCGTTAAAAAGCCATAGTAAACATTAACGTTCAGTGACATTGACATTTCCGTACACTAGCACCTCGTGGTATATTCAAGCGCGTTAGCCCTCATTGTATCACGATTTCACGAACTATACCAGAGATTTTTATCAATAAACTATACACAGAACTAAATAAGGAAGTAACTTATCCGTTCCAAGATCGTAATCTCTGAGCTAAACTGTGACACGTCACGGTTTTGGTGCAAATTTTGTAACAGTCGTGATCTGTAATTTTCTGATACCAGTGAAAAAATCACAGTTAGTGAAATATCTCCTATCACTATTTTTGAAACTAGTATTATTTCAACAGCGAAACCACGAAAATGAAATTATTGGAAATATCACAGAACACGAGGAAACACTTTAGAATATAAGAGCAAAGTTGGTATGAGAGCAAAACGTAATTTTAAACATAAAGATAAAATAATTTTATCTTTGCACTTAGTTCTTTTGCACAATTATTGATGTAAACGTAAAATTGACCACAACCACAAAGATGAAGCATATAAAAATAAGCTCTTCTACAATCATGCATTCGAATAAAATTAACATTTAGCGATGACCCTCAAAGCACATAAAGGTTGCGTCTCCATAAATCGGAATATCGGAACGGAATTTGACAATTATTAATCCGTGTAAAATGTTAGGATCATCCTAAAGAAATCTCTTTGGGTCGCGAAACGCGCATTTTTTATAAGCTTCTAGTTCTATCTACGAGGGTCATAAACCATAGTTGTTAAAAATTGAAGTTAGCTCTATATTTTAAACTTTAATAAATGGCATTTTTATAATAAAATGTGGAATCATCTTATGCTAGGCTATTGGGGCATTATGTGTAAAATATACATAAAATACATTAAATCTTTAATTTGCATTTTTTCCACAACAGAAAGAAATGATTGTTAAAGAAAATTAACCCTATAATAACAAACAAAACAAGTGGCAAAAACGCCATCCAAAACAACCTCCAAACTAGTGTTGCTAGTGGTTAATTTACTGGTAAAAAATGACCAGTCAATTAACCGGAGAATTAACCGGTAAATTATTTTAATTTACCGCAGACGTAAATTATCCCCTCCACTGTATCTGTCAGTTGTCAGTCATGTAATGTCATTCTTTTATTTTTACGATTTATATAAGCTTATAAACATAATAAATGTTAATTTGAAAAATGTATTTTATTTAAATGGCCTTTGTAATGATTAGACATTGGACTTTTTAACGTAGCTTGTTCTTTAGAAAATTTTTTGACCTCCCGAAATTGCATTAATATGAAATTTGGTAGCCGGCCATAATCGACTGCTGTAAGTCTAAATAAAATATTTTCAAAATGGCGCCTCTTCCGGAAATACTGGAAATCGACGCCCTCTTTGTTTTTTTAAATAGAAACACTCCGTTTTGATTTCATATTTGGATTCTACATTAAATTGTGAGTCCAGAACACCCCTGGGCCTCGATTCTTGAGTTGAGGGAGTAGAATTATTAGGAGAATAAGAGAGATGGAAATGTATGTAAATAATAAATTAGACGGAGATAAAACACATCACTTCTTTTGGTAGATAACTCAAGAATAAAGCACCAGTTGTCAGCACATCTGTCATAGTTTTTGACATGTTACTTTTTCGTAAAAAATCAGGGTTGCAGGGGTCCAATAAGAAATTCGTAACTCCTAAGTCATTGGAAATAAATAAATGGATTTTTTTTTATTCAATTCGTAAAGGTTTGGCCGATATTTTGCATTATTGTTGACACTTTTGTTATATTTCATGCGCTGCGATTTTTCAAAGTTAACAATCAAAAAAAAGTCAAAAACTTTATTTTTTCAAATGGCAATTACCATTTCAGACACCCTCAGAAACTAATGCAAAATAAAATTTTAGGGTCACTTTTATTAACATTGTGTATGCCTATCTTGAGTCGTTTTAGAGTTATTGGCATTTTTTGAGAAAAATATTACTGTATTTTCCTCAACGGTAGTTAGTTGTAGTAGACTTAGGAAATAAATGTCAAATGTCAAACTTAGCCACTGTTGTGTCTTTGTTATCTTATGTTTCAATTAATTCGTGCAATTTTCATCATGAAACATTATCCGAATGATACTGTCTTGATTTCAAGCATTAAATTTCAAATATCCACATCTACCGCAAATGATGAAAGGAAAATTTCTTAATTTTGAAGATAATTTTTTTATTATGGGAAGGTACTTGTCTGTTGTGATAATTAAACCTAAACAATCGTTTCATTTGAATTTTTATTCAAACAGTCTACAATACGATCCTAAAGAGACTGCGTTACTCTTCAAGTATCGAAAGGTTCCAAACGATTAAAAGCTTATTCACAAGGCTTCGTAATTTAAAATCGGATTTGTGTACACTAATTCTATGACCCGACCATAAATAAAAAACTAAAGAGGTAATATCCGGTAATGGGGCGGGCCAAAGTGATGGGACTCTATTTACCTACCAATGATCTTCAAGAGAGTTCTATTAATTTAGCATATACGGCTCTAGTCGAATGTGCTGGAGCTCCGTCTAATTGATAGCAACGATTGATAACCCGATGGGGCAGCATTTCATCCAGGTAGTTTTCCACAACTTGTCTTACAATTCTCAAAAACCCTTGCCATTCAAATTTTCATCGTACATGAAATATCGCATCTCACTGTCTATTAACAGACAGAAAACATTAATACGAAATGAATTTGGTTTTCCACTTCCATTACAACACGGGGATTTTCTTGATCCCAAAAATGCCTATTTTTTCGATTAAATATCCCTCGTCTATCCAGATGATTTTTTGTAAAAAATTACGATCTTCATGAATCTTTATCAAAAATTCTTCGCAAAAGTTGATCCTGCGTACGTAGTCTCCGGCATGTAGTTTTTGTAACCTTATAAATTTATAGGTATGGAACTTCTAACGACAAAGAATTCTTTGCAACGAGGAATTCGAAATTCCTAAATCAGCAGATGCTGTTCTGATGGAAATACGTGGATATGTTTGAAGATATCCCAGGACGTTAATTTCAACTTCTTCATTTCCTGTTATAGATTTAGTTCTCACAACAGGCTTAACTACCTTCCCATAATGAAAAAATTTTGTAGTCCTTATTCGTTGGTGATGTCGTGTTGAAAAACTGGCGTCATATTAACTTCGTATTTTGATCCTAACGTTAAAAAGTGACGTTCTAATGACGTAATATATTCGCCACATATGGACATAATACTATACTATACTTATGCATTTTCGCTTTCTTAAAGATTTCGGTCTTGAATAAAAATAATATTGCTGGTAAAGGTTATTTTACAAATTTTATTACTGTTATTATATTTTCATTAATTCACCGATGAACATAAAAATATATTAGCCATTTTTAATTTTAGTTATTTTTTGGTCTGTCAATTTTTACATACCGATCTTTCCATCTCCCATTAAATCTATTTGGAAACAATTACTGATACAATTGTATCCAAGAAAACTAGGTATCTACCGAATAAATTTAATAGGAGATCGACCCTTAATGTATGCAACAAATGTTTTAAAAATTGGCTTAACATAATGTTTCCGTTTCCGAACGATTGTGATGTGCGATGAATTTATCGCATGCGCTTCTCTCTCTAATTTCTCAAACGCTGTTAAATGTCGTTCTCCGTTCCTCAAGATGAGCATGCGCCATGACTTTCTGATTGAAGCTTCCGCGTTTAACTTTACTACTGTTGCCAGATGTCTAATAATTTCGGTAATAGTAGTTTAAGTACAAGGCAATGCTTTTATTAATAATAAAAGCATTGCCTTGTTTTGCAATCTTGCTTAATTTTTTTTAGTTTCTTTTTTACTTCACAATTTACCGATTTGTAGTTTTAACTGTTCCAGTAAAAACAATTGTTCATTTCTTATACTTCTAAAATATATATCTATTATAAAAAATGATGTAAGGTAAAACGAGTTGTACCAAATTATATATAATCTTTGACGTTTTTTTTCTTTCGAATAACTTAGTATTTTTTTTCATATTTCATATTAAAAATATCAATACTTTTCTGTGTATTTTAAATTATTATTATAATTTAAAATACACAGAAAAAGTATTGATATTTTTAATATTTGGTGCTTATGGGACGAGTTCCGTTTATTTATAAAAAAAAGTGTCAGGATTACCTAATTTTACAAGGAAAAATAGATAAGCAGATACTTTTACACCTTTTATTTTAAGAGCAAGCCACAAGTGACAAGTGGCGCTTTCCACAAGGGACTAATCAATCGCGCCTTGGCCGCCTTGAAGTTAATTTCTTATTTTCGGCCAGTGTGTACAGATATCATGCTTTCTTAAAAAGACCTCAATGTTTTATAAACTATTACATTTGTTTTGGTGCGGCGTCTACACTGATATTAAATAAGTCTAATATCGTCTCACAAAATGTCCGTGATAAAACGGTAATAATTTTTTTTAAAAATTCAAAATTTGCAATTCATGAGTTAGGATAATTGTGATGACGAACTCTGGCAGTGGCAACACTGCCTTCAGTTACGTCATTTCTGTGAACGGCGTTTACAAAGTTATCCAGTGACTATCAAAATGCCAGTGGCTGGAGGAAGAAAAAATTATCAGAAGTTAAAAATTTTTTTTTGGTCAAAAAAATTTTTTAACAGTGACAATCAATTGTACACTACGAAATATAACTACGCATTTAAAACTCACCCTGTATATCATCCTGATCTAAAAAAATCATTCTGTTTAATTCTTCACTTACCTCAATCAAATTTTAAAAACCTACCTTGAATGTTTCATAAAGATTTTTAATAATTAATTATCAGCGTCCTTCGATACTGTGAATAATAATTCATGTCATATATTTTAATAATTTCTTCTTACTGACATTGACATTTTTGTAACTAAATTAGATATTTCAAATGTCAAACTGCCAGATTTATCCTAACCCCATTTTATGAGCTGAGATGCGTACAAAATTTCAGTTTACATCAGCTTTATTTAAGTACTTGGAAAATATATTTTATTCGCTTGATATAGTAGACATGATTTATAATCTTTCATCAAGAATATATTTTTTTGTAAAGTCAAATACAAAAAAGTTTGGGTCCAGTGGACCCCCTTTTCAGCTGTTCAATTTTGCTCAACACCGAATTTTTTATTGTCTATGGCCTTTAGAACAAGTGTACCAAATTTGAAAGCTTTATCTTAAAAACTGTGGTTGCTATCGCGATACTACAGACATGCAGACAGATTTTTCCATAAAGATGTTTTTTATTATAATTCATCGAGATTCGTCCAGAATGCAATAAAAATTTTTATTTTTTATCCCGAAATTGTACCTTTTTTCTTCTTTCATTCATTACGTCTCTTCTGGTGGTACCACATTCACGAAATTTAATGTGTCACCTAAAAATGTTGACAATCTTAGCTTCCAAATTTGGGAAGTCTCCCATTAATATTTTTTGAGATATCGCAGATATACAGACACACACACACACACCCACGCACGCACGCACGCACGCACGCACGCACGCACGCACGCACGCACGCACCCACACAACACACACACACACACACACACACACACACACACACACACACACCGACAGACATCATTCGGGAAATAGTCAGAATGGATTCAGGAAGGTTCAAAACGTATAAATCAATCAAAATCTCGAGTTGAAAAAAATCACGATTACTATACCTACTTCCTTATTTTAGGTATAAGAAAGTAAAAAAAGATGGCGTCGATTTCTGGTATTTCCGGAAGTGGCGTCTTTTTGAAAATATTTTATTTAGACTTGCAGCAGTCGATTATGGCCGGCTACCAAATTTCATATTAATACATTTTCGGTAAGTCAACAATTTGCTAACGAACGCTACGTGAATCACCCTGTATTGTAATAAATGTCTTTTGATACAACTTCAATTCTTATGTAGGTGTTAAAAATTACGAGTTTAAACTAATGTACAAGTATGACTAATGGGAAAATTTGTAAAACAAATGTTCACTGATATTGTGGTACGGCCTACCTATATTAAGCCAAAATATAATGTATTTGGTATCAAATTAAATATAAAACTGTTCTGTAAGAATTGAAAATACCAAAGAATTGAAAAATGATATTTTACGGGGTAAACAACTTTGTTTATCGGTAAATTATGTAAATATGACAATTTACCAGTAAATTAACAACTAAACAATACCAACCATTTCGAAGTTAAATTTACCACGGAACCATGTAAAAATTTAAGATGAATCAACTTTTTGCCGGAATGACCTTGTTCTCACAGTTGTGGGCTGTGGCCAATGAAATCACTTTCATTTTCCCGTTTCATGCTAATTCTGTATCATGGGGATGCTACCTTAACCCGACAACTAATCAGTGGCGACTGGTGAAATTTAGGTTATGTCATATCTTAGTATTTCAGAATGGAACCCAATAAGCTGGGTCCAGAGCAGTGAAACGTGTCGCCAGTGACAGCCTGTTAGCCAATAAAGATCAAGCTTGTGTATTCCTCTCACTCTTACTATTTGTGTCGCTGTGTAGTTAAATTTTCCCAACTTCAAGAACAAAGTAAAGCGACAGTTGGAGGGGATGTGTCGCCGCGACACATTTTAGTTCTCTGAACCCGGCTTAAGTCATAACTATCAAAATATTTTTTTTTAGAACCTGGTTCTCCCAATTTATTTGCGCAAATTCATTTATAGGCTCATGATGACTAAATTGCCTTCTTCAACTCAGAACTCGCGGAGGCTATAACGTTTTAATTATTAATCAAGAGCAATTATTATTAAAACAGCGAGTTGAGTTGTGGCAGTATCTCCCATATTAAATAACAGTTGATATTTGTAATGAATAATATTTATCTGTTTTTATTTTTTGCTATATTTTTTTATGTTTTTTGCTTTGGATACTTACCTACTTTGCTTTTATCTTTTCCGCTGAGGCATTGGCCCCTACTGTTCTTCGCCTTAAACGACACCCATGTGTAAGAAAACGTAAATATTTGAAAACCCACATGGTATCCTCATGATGATAATTACGCGATACATACAGTCATGTATGTTTTAAAATGATTTTTTTCTGTGTCATATTAAGCTAATTTTTATTCGATGACGCAATCTCCCCCCGAATGTGTGACCGGAATACAAGTTACGTGTCAACAAAAAAGTGGGAAATCGCTCAACGCTTGCATGCGGTTGCGCTCAGTTCTCGCGGTGTTTTGTTTGTAAAGTGTGGTTAGGGATAGGTAAGGAGCGCAGAACGTCATGTCATAATATGCAGAAGGTGTTCAAATCGCTTTGTGATAAGATGAGGCAGCAGTGATAACATGTAGTGACCATTGCGCTAAAGCACAGCCTCTTCACCAGCCATGCATGATCTTGATCAATCAACATTCTGTTCTGTAGCACTTCATAGCACCTTTAGGATAATATAATGGTACATAGTTTCAGATATTTTCATAATTGCCTAGATATACCTTGACCTGTATAATACCTAGCTACTACATACGTATATATTTAACTCTACATTTATTGAATAAATAGAACATGCACTAATGTCAACATTATTTGATTGTTATAAACTAAAGTTATTTAAGCAGGTAATTATTATCTAATAAAAGGTTATGAGTATGAGATTATTAATAGTAATATCAAAATTGTGAAGTATAATAAATTATGAATATGTAGAACATACATATAGGTAGGTACAGCTGTAAGTTTGCCACAGAATGAACAAATTACTTGGTTGAAAATACTTTTTAATGATGCCTATCGAATAGTGTACCTAAACGCGAGGTAGTAACAGTTATTTTTAGTGCTGATAAAAATGATAATACTAAATAAAAAAACTATTTATAAACTTAATTTCATTATTTAGTTTTATACCTATCTATGTACATATGTACGTAAACAATTTAAAATGTGCTAAATTTAAACATGATTTTGTGTAATCCACTAATCAATCATCCATCAATGAACCTATTCTATTTTTAAATTTATTATTGGTGAGTATTCTTGTTTTAGTTTCGTAGGTAGGTAGGTAATTAATTAAGCTTATTAATAATTTTTATTGAACGGCTTATGTAGCTACGGAAAGAATTATCTAGATTATTTTTACATGTATTTAGACCAAAACATAGTAGGTATGTAGGTATAGCTATCTGAATCACGCATCGATAATCTTCATTTCCTATCCAATTAAATTAAAAAATTGTAACGGTGTGCGATTGGAGGCTGCACCTTTTACTAAAATATAGGTGCGTAGGTAATTAATTAAAATGTAGTTTTATGAAAAGAAAATAAAATTAAGTAGGTACAGATAGGGATATAAAAACTGCGTATGCGGTGATTATGGCACTAAACTGAGAACTTTAAGTGAATTTGTGAACCATAAATAAAAATAAGTTCCATCATTATTACGATAATTATTAATTAGTGATATTTTGATATCTTACAAATAATTTACAAAAGTGTACATAACTACCTACCTATGGCACTTGTGACTTGTGAGCACTGCCATCCTCCCTTAATAAACATGCCTGATTAAATAAAAATGACGTGTCGACTAAATAAGTAAAATTTCTGGGTAGGACGACGACTAGATTATTAAAAAGAAAAACCATAATCGGGAGTCTGACATAGGCGTGCGCAAACTTTTTATTAGGAGGGAATAACCAGTTTATATGTTTTGAATAACCCTTAGGGCTGCACTTTCATCATTCATTTTAAATCTATAAATCGCTGTTGAAATTTTTCTGTTAGTAATATCGAAAAACGAAAACAAATGTTTCATCCTAAATACCACATAGATTTAATACATAAAATTAGAGGCAATACTGACACGTATTTTTTTTTATTAATTAGGAATTTGTCTCACGTCACCGACTGGTGACTAAAAATCGCACTTTGACGAAATGAGTAATCTTTGTTCCATTCGCTTGATCACATTTGTTTAGTTTGTCGGTGCTTTACTACGGTTTTTTTTTATTTCTTCAATATTTATTTCACAATATGCTGAAGAAAACGGCGCATATGGAATTCCGGAATAATTTTTTTTTCGAACTCAGAAGGCTAATTTTAATTTTCAATGAATTGATATTTCAAGTGTATTGATTCCTGTTCCGGTCGATATTTTATTTTATTCTGGTTGAATCATAAGTTTTGAAATCAACATTAAAACTTTGTATTGTCAATGATTTTTATCTACTTAACAGGTTACCATCTCTTTATTTGTCATCATGCAAAAGCGTCTTGTGCTTAGGAGTTTTCAATAAAAAAAAAAACGAAACAAAAATACAAAAATATAAAAAACCATTATTTATTTTATTAGATGAAAAACCAGAACATAATATTCCTTTCCATTGTAAAGGATCCCGCCAGATGATACGTGATACATATAGCTTAATTATATTTTCTTTACTAAGTTACTCAGGGCGTTAAGTTACTCAGAATTGGTATATATAATAAGAATAGTAAATACCTAACGTCTTTATTATTTCCAGTTAAAGAACAGTAAAAAGATTTCATGCGTACATACATACACCAGAAATAAAAGGAGAAGTTTTTTGGCGAAACAAACAATAATGAGTTGCTCTTCCACTTACTATATCATGCATCCGTCCGCTGAAAACTGAGCAGTCTAGCGCGATGTTACATTAGCGTTGATTAAATGAATTTGTAACACCCATTATAGCATATTATCACAGCATATGTTATATATGCTGTGATATTATCATTAGTGTAAACAATGATTGTCACACAACGAACGCGCAACATATTTAACTTGCGTTGGGAACTATCACGGACATTATGAATGAATCTGACGCGCGTTTTGCATTACAATGTAACGTATAAGGACAGTCACGCAGGCGTTACTAAAAGTTGCTTACGACGGAATTTTTGAGTGTTTTATACATATTTGGCTGATAAAATTAATTTTGACCTGTTAGTAGAAGAAGTTCAAAAACGCCCAGTTCTCTTGGATTCTGCTAATGAGGAATAAAAAGACAGGAAAAAAAACGCGGCGTAGGTTTTATTTGAGGAATTTCGTAGGTAATAAAAACGAAACGTAACAGATGAATATTCAATAT
Organism: Rhamnusium bicolor; assembly: GCA_029963845.1. NCBI lineage: Eukaryota > Metazoa > Arthropoda > Insecta > Coleoptera > Cerambycidae > Rhamnusium > Rhamnusium bicolor. The sequence continues at coordinate 69,170 of JANEYF010001442.1, read as the reverse complement.
CTTTTCAAAGGAACACGCGTCACACGAAGATAATTGAAAAACTGTTTATCTGCTTTCAGACTGAGATAGAGTATAAAAAGCTTCATGGAGGTATCTTTACTGTTTATTGGATGCATCCCCCATCTACATTTTTAACACATTTCTTGTAAGTTAATTTCAATACTAAATAAATTGTAGCAATATGTGAATTGACCTTTAAGCAGATCTGTGACTAACTTGTCATGCGTCATTTCAACATTTAGCTTCTGTAGTATGAGGCAATGCTGAATTTGTTAACACGGGTTTTTCGGTCGTAAAAATAGTAATAATCGAGTAGTACTATATTATATTCATTATAATAATTAATATACAGGGTGGGGCAATAGTGCTTCCAATTTCGATTTCTCGAGTTCTATGATAGCTAGAAACTTGATTTAAAAACATAAGTAAACTAGACAAAAAAGTCTATAACCGTCTATAATTGTTCTCGAATATACTGGGTGAGCCAAGACGATTCTACAAGTAATATTTTTTAAATGAAATGCCATGTATATCAGAACATTTTTTGAAACCTCTTTGTGGCCTCTTTTCACTCCCGTATTATTAGTGATTCTCCCAACCACTTTTATGTAATGATTTTTTTTGTTGAAATTATACCATTTACACGTGTATATTAAAAATATCACTACAATCACAACTATCGATTTTAAGAAAAAATATATTAGTACCAGTTATGACTCGAGGCATCTGTGTGATGACACTCAACCATATTCACTTCCGAAAAGTGTCAGGGTGGCCAAAAAGGATTTTTAAATTTACAACTTTTTGAACTGAACTTTTTAAATTTTTTCAAATGGAACACTAAAACTAAACAAAATCACTGCAAAATTCAGCACTAAAAGTTAAAAATAAGGGTTTTTTTTCAAATAATTCAAGAGAAGGTATTATAATAAGCGTGTTACATGATGTCCATAAAAACATCACACCAACAACAATCCAAAATTTGAAGGAAATGATAATAAATGCTTTTAGAAGTATCACTCCGGCAATTTTATGAACAGTAGAAACCTCATTCCAAAGACGTATAGAAGTGTGTCTCAATCAAAATGGGCAACATGTGGAGTACGTTTTATAATATCTTCCATTGAATTACAAAAAAAATTATTTTTATTGCTGAATTTTACAGTTATTGTTCAATAAATCGAAAATGGTTACAAATAGCCATAGGGATGTACGTACAAAAAATGTTCGTTTATCAATTCTACATCACATCGTCCAAAAATATATAGGTGTTCATTTGGAAAAATTGAGAAAATTCGGTTCAAATAGTTGTAAATTTATAAATTATTTTTGGCTACCCTTACTAGATTTTGAAAAAAAAAATGACGAAAAACCAGTAATGAAAAAAGAAACTTTAATTCCGTTACAGGCTTTACTCGAAACCAAATTTAATTTTTGTGCATAACAGTGAGTGAAGTAAGCTTGAGGGGCAATATCTTTTATTTTAGTTTGGAGTCCATTAAGATGTCCTGACATAACCGCAGCACCGTCATAGGTTTGTGCAACTAATTTATTTTCCAAATCAAATTTACAAAATTCGTCGATTAATAATTTAAATAAACTGTCAGCGTCTCTTCCACTACTCACATCAAAAAAACCAACAAATCTTTCAACAACTTCACCGTGCATTACATATCTAAATATCTGATGTGGTCAGCACAGAACTTTCTTATACCAGTATATATCATCCTGATGTAAAAAAGTCATTCTTCATTAATTCTTCACTTACCTCAATTAAATTTCAATAGCGTACCTTGAAATGTTTTATTAAAATTTTTAAATAATTAATTATCAGCGTCATTCGATACTATCAATAATAATTCATGTCATATATTTTAATAATTTCTTCTTATTGACATTGACTTTTTTTGTAACTAAATTAGACATTTCAAATGTCACACTGTTAAATTTATCCTAACTCTATTTTATGAGGTCAAATGTGTAAAAAATTTCAGTTTACATCAGCTTTATTTAAGTACTTGGAAAATATAGTTTATTGGCTTGATACAGTAGACATTTATAATCTTTCATCAACAATATATTTTTTTGTAAAGACAAGTACAAAAATGTTTGGGTCCCGTGGACCTCCTTTTGAGCTGGTCAATTTTGCTCGTCATCGAATTTATCATTGTCTTTGGTCTTTAGCACGTGCACCAAATTTTAAAGCTTTATCATCTCAAAAACTGTGGCTGCTATCGCGATACTACAGACATGCAGACAGTTTTTCCATGAAGTCATGTTTTTTCATTATAATTCGTTGAGGTTCGTCCAGAAATGCAAAATTTTTTTATTTTTTTTTCCCGGAAATTGTACCTTTTTTCTTCTTTCATTCATTGTGTTTCTTCTAGTGGTACCACATTCACCAAATTTAATGTGTCACCTATGGAGTGTAGAGAAGGAGGAACGTCTCTTATGGACGGTACGTTCAAAATGTGGTCTGAATTCTGTAAGGTATGAGATGTGGCGCTGATCGTATTATGGGATTGAGTCTGCAGTTAAACACTTACTATATCTCTGAAACTAGCTTCAGATTCTATAAACTAACGAAAACATAATATTATGTAGGTGTTGAAAAGAATTATACAGCGTAAAAAAAATAATAAAAATAGTAAAAACAAAATCACGTAGAATACCTCCTCTAAATCAGCGCCACCTATTCTTCCATCGAAAATCCGATCACATTTTTTAACACGGAGACGTTTCTCCTTCTCTACACTCCATAGTGTTACCTAAAATGTTGTTGACAATCTTAACTGTCAAATTTGCGAAGTCTTCCATTAGTATCTTTTGAGTTATCGCGGATAGACACATATACACACACACGCACCGACAGACATAATTCGGAAAATAGAACGGATTCAGGAGGGTTAAAAACGTAAAAATCAATCAAAATCTCGAGGTCGAAAAAAATCACATTACTATACTAAAGTTTAGATTTACAAGTAATGTTTGTCGTTTCATCAATTTTCCACGAGAAAAATTCGCAATTACGTAGTTCTTCATAAATTTTGCCTTTAATAATAGTCCAAGAGCTGGCGTCCAAAATGTGCAAGAGTTTTCTCAAAGCTAATTTTTTGAGATCAGGTTACTTTTTAATGATGGAAAATAACTGTAGAGTCAGCACTTCCGATACCGGGACACCTGGCGCTGGGACGCTCGCAAAGGTGTAATATTAATTAACGTCTCTAAACTGTTTTCTCAAAGCTCAAAATTTATAGAAAACGAGCAAATATAATATAAAACAAGAATCCAACAGTCAGACAGCAAAATATAGGGACACGTGGCGTCAGCGCTACTTCATACCTGTCAAAGAAATGACGTGTGTCAAAGTGATTTTTCAAAGCTGAAATTCTCCAAAACATTAATTAAAACTATAAAGTTAATAAAGGAGACAGTCAGACTCATTTATGATAGGACCACATCAGTCAGCAGTCGATAAATGTGAGAACGGTAACTGCGCGCATTAGTACGCCTTTTCTCAAGACATATAATTTATTTTATATAAAAAAATAATTTTAATTGTTTCTTAATAATTGTAATTGTTATATATCAGTTATTATATAGATATCAGTTATTTTATACAAGAAACAATAATTTTAATTATTTTATAACAGAAAAAAACATCTAATCGTCAGAATCATTGCCGTCGTCGTGTTCTTCGCCACTATCTTTCAGAATAAAACGCGATTGCACCATATTCTTCGGCGTCATCAGTGGTGGTTGATTCCGAATCTGTGTACAAATCAAAAATTCAGCGTTAAGCAATACATTACATTAATAAGTAAGGTTTTGAATCACATTTGCGAGTCGACTGGCAAAAATTACCTGCCGGTGTATCATCCGGTTGAATCAAAACGTCAGAAATGAAATTAGGTAGCTGATCGTCTTCGTACCAACTGAAATCATATCGGCCATCGATCAACTGCCAATCATTTTCCTCTGGAATCATTGCAGTAGGCAATTTTTCATCAGCATGACTCCAAATGTTCGATATATACGCAGCATACAATAGACATTAAACGTTCTATTACCTCTTTCCAATAGTCAGCCTGTTTTTCAATTTGTTTAATCAAATTCTTATCAATGCCAGCCTTATATTTCAAATTTATTTCGGTATGTCGCCATTTATTATATGCTAAAATGTGGCTTCCAGATCTTTCATGAGACTTTAAATAATCAGCAATATTCTGCCAGTTACTTAAACCTTCTCCCATTGCAAGTTTTGATACTGGCTTATTATCAAAAAGTCGGCAGCAAAAACAATAAACACAGTTTTTGGAATTTGAATATTGGAGCCAACTTCTGTAACTCATTTCTCCATTAGATAAAATACGATGACAATGAAAAAGAGAAAAGTGCCTACCTTTGTTTTTTGAATTATTTGGATTAGCATCCCTGGGAAATCGTGAATTAGGACCTTCATGTTTTTCTGGGCCATGTATAACTATTTCATCTCGAGCTAAAACAGTTAAAAATCTTGGCCAATTTCCCATATCTGAATAGTCATAACATCGGTGTATTATCATTTTCATTTCAGCTTCAATTTCAGGATATTTAGCACAACCAACGTTCTCATTGTCGTGTTTAAGCACCTGCACCATTACACATTCTTCACTGCCCTTAAATTCTTCAAACACTTCACTTTCGCTTTCACTAAAATTTATTCGTGGTTCATTCGAAGACGAAGACGTCGAAATATTTACAAACTTTGACATAAATGCCGAACTTTTTTCAGCTTCTTTCAGAGCTACCATTTTTCTTTTACGATTTTGCGCCCCAGACCATTTCGAAGACATTATTATTTTTTGAATTATGTCAATATTATAACGTCAACAAACACAATACACAACGTAAATTTAGTTTTTAATAACTAATATACAAAGTCCGAAGAAAGCTAGTACAAGCTGGCAAGCTGCAACAAAAGATGACACGATATGTTATATCTATTATACATATATTAATATGCTAACTGAAGCACTGGAAACTTAAACGCGTACCGTACTATACTGTTATAGTAATAATATTAATATAATAGACTGATTTCAACAATTCGCTTCTTTAGCAAATAGTAGTTTATTCTTTGTTTTTAGTTAGAGAATAAATAATAAAATTAAATACAGAAAATTCAGCACTCGGTCAAAAAAGACCGGCAGTCGGCGCTCTATATAAAAACGATAAAACGTAAACATCATAGCCACGCCAACACTTTGTACTCCGCCGGCCGGTATTACTTTGATTTTTTGTTATCATACAGCACGCTTACCGATAGGCGGGCAGGTGCGGACTTATTTGGAGTGCATGCTTTTGATTAAAATTTAAATTTAATTATTCAGAAACTACAACCGACTTGCGGCAAGTCAGCGCCCCCAAGATTCAGTGCCCCAGGCGACCGCCTGGCTCGCCTGCCCATCGGGCCGGCCCTGGTAACCCACATTCCATTGAGTTATAAAATAAACGATATGTATTGAGAAAAGGCGTACTAATGCGCGCAGTTACCGTTCTCACATCTATCGACTGCTGACTGACGTGGTCCTATCATAAATGAGTCTGACTGCCTCCTTTATTAACTTTATAGTTTTAATTAATGTTTTGGAGAATTTCAGCTTTGAGAAATCACTTTGACACACGTCATTTTTTTGACAGGTATGAAGTAGCGCTGACGCCACGTGTCCCTATATTTTGCTGTCTGACTGTTGGATTCTTGTTTTATATTATATTTGCTCGTTCTCTATAAATTTTGAGCTTTGAGAAAACAGTTTAGAGACGTTAATTAATATTACACCTTTGCGAGCGTCCCAGCGCTAAGTGTCCCGGTACCGGAAATGCTGACTCTACAGTTACTTTCCATCACTAAAAAGTAACCTAATCTCAAAAAATTAGCTTTGAGAAAACTCTTGCACATTTTGGACGCCAGCTCCCCGACTATAATGGACTCTCTTTTATGTCATTTTGAATTGATTTAGACGTCCCGAAAAACCAGTGGCGTTATTCAAAAAGTTCTCTAATTTTGGATCATACGTTTTTCGTCATATCCTAGAAAAAGAATTATCTTAAGAAGATAAATATATAACTGCATCAATTAATCTCTTTAATATTTTCCTATTTTCACGGAATTTTTTATTAAAATTTTCAATTTCTCTTTTATGCGCAGAATCCAAGAAATTTACAATATTTTATTTACCCAATATTTCGAATTTATTGCAAGATGAAATATTCTCCTGGCCTTTCTAAGCCTCGCGACAATTTTGCAAATTATTAAACCTGGCCTTGCCAAAAATTGAGGATTGATCATGATCATTAATAAATAACTAACATTTCCAACAATTTAATTTGTTTCTAACTATTGCTGCCGTTAACCATACGATTTTTTGATAATTGCTATCACTAAACCCTCTGTTTTGTTTACCACTTGTGAAAACTAATGACAGCATTGACGGTGTAGGTCATACCATTTTTTTTTAATTCTTACCGTTTGATCATAACTAAGAGAACTAAATCCATTTAACAACAAATAATCCACCACGTCTGGACAACAAGAAATGTCGTTGGGAATATTGTCACTTAGAGCACTTATTTTTCGACCACCTGTTAAATATTTTATGTATGTTTATGTTCTCCCACGAAACCACAAATTGCCACTGTTTTGCTCTATAACTGTTCCTTCTCTTCAAAGCTCAAAGCTTATTGACGTGTACATTCGCTAGAAAGAGATGGAGTACTGGAAGCCAGTAGCCCTAACTGACAGATCCAAAATGTTTGCTGAGATACGCGCCAATAATTCAAGGTCACTCATCACAAGCACAATGTATTGAAATGGAGGCTGGCTGGCCTCTAGCTTCCGTTCATCCGAGCAAGCACGATGAGAGACCAGGAAATATGCATACGTGGAGTGGACTATCCGGACTACAATATTACGTGTTTGTGGAAAGGAAATGCAAAATTTTTTTTTACAGTGAAAATTAATGAATTATAAACAACATTGAGAATTGAGTTATACCTAAGTAGAAATTTCTACTTGTAAAAAATATTAGTTTGGATATATTCTACTTCTCCCCTGCTTCCTCTGACGAGTCGCCACTGATGGCCATAGATAGTGATATTATGGACTCCTTTCACCTAGATGAGATAATTAAAGACTATGACGATATTAAGGCAAGAAAAATAAATTTCTGTGATTAGCTTGACATGTTAATTTGTTCGTAGTGGTCTTTTTTTATTATTGAATGTTTAGTTTATTTTGTGTTTTATTATTGTTTAATTATTGTATTTATTTTAGTTTATCTGAACGGCTGGTATGTTGCAAATATGTTGATTTAAAACTTAATAATAGATTTTTTTTGTGAAGTTTAACCCCAGTTACATATTTCTGTTACTAACAGCGTTTTTATCTACAAGTATAAAGCTATTAAATGTAATTAGAATTTATTTAAAAAAAAATTTCAGTACTGAAATCTTTTTAATTAGATTCAAATTCTTTTTTATTATAATTGCCTTCGGGGTTGTTTTAAGGTGATGATCACCTTATCACTGCTGAAAAAGTTCACCTATACAGGGTCTTTCACTGAGGACGGACCAACCGGTGCAGGGTAATACCCCATTTGTTTTATGCGAAATTTGTTAGTTGAGGAGTTATTTATTTTTTTCATTTTTATCTAAACGGTTTTGTCCAAAATTTTCGTCATTCTGGCTTAACTATTAGTAGTAGTGCCATGATTTTTTTTATGAACGTAGTCCAATAGTGGGCCTGTCATCCTGAGAGACATAGGTATCATAGGTGAGGCCCACACACAGGATGTAAACCCTGGTCACATGTGATTCGGACTTATCGTCCTCATCGGCTTGACGCTGCTAAGTTGAGAGGATGGGCACAACTTAGGACGACACAAAGGAGGTCACTGACAGGCAGCCAGTCGCTCATTTGTGGCTGCAATTGAAAGACCAAGGAATGTAAAATAATAGAGCATGGAAGATGTTACTGCGGGAAGAAATATTCCCTATTATTTTACATTCCGTGGGTAGAGAATTCCTCGCAGGCAGCTATAGTTGCCTGTGTGGCAATACTGTCTGTCGCCCTGCAAACACGGGGTCTCTCAATTGCAGTCACAAATGAACGACTGGCTGCCTGTCAGTGGTTTCTTTTGTGTTCATTCTTTCAACTTGGCAGCATCGTGCCGATAAGGACCATAAGTCCGAAATATATATGTCCACGATTTGCATCCTTTGTGCGGGCCTCACCCATGAAACCCGCTTCATAATTAAAAAGTGGGATTTTCGTCTTTTACACCTTGCACCAAATTTAAAAATTTCTGTGTGAAGTCATGACTCATGGGGCTAGCTGAATGAAATTTGTCGGATTGAATGCCAGTAAAATAGAGAAGTTTTTAACATGGTTACTAAAATTTGTTTCTATATTTTTATTTTTCGTCTTGTAAAGTTAAGAAATAATTTTTATTTTAATAAAATTTTAAGATTTTTTTTTGTCCAAATATTTTTGATTTCAATAAAAAAATTATTTCTCAGGATGATACTACGTTCATAAAAAAAATATGACGCTAGTACTAATAGTTAAGCTAAAATGACGAGATTTGTGGACAAAACCGAAATTTAGCTAAAGATACACGAAAACCTAAATGACCCCTAAACTAACAAATATTGCATAACACAAATGGGGGTCAAATCGATGCGTATTGAGGTCCTCTATCACCCTGCGCCGGTTAGTCCGTCCTCAGTGAAACACCCTGTATAAATTAAAGGAAGGCATCATTTTATTGTCCTTAAACAAAAAACATCATTATATAAAAAATATAGGTGTTTGAGCCAAACGCATTAATTTATAATTATGTCTCTATGGGGGCACAATATTTAGCTTTGCACACAGGCGGCCAAATAACTCGGCTCGAGCCCTATAAAATCAGTGCTACGCTTGCCCATATATAAAAAATATTTAAAACAAAATGTTCCATGCATAATCCCCACATCTGTACCTACATTATACTCCAGAGAAATAAAACTTCCTCTGCGGAATGAGGCCGAACAAGCTGAATTTTTGCAAAGACCTTCGTTTTGATGTTCCAATGAAGCACAAAAAAATCTCATATGCCTACCCTTGTGCGTCTTGAGATATCGAAGGTCAAAGGTCATGAAAATCGGTTTTTCGCGAAAATCTCGCTTCCAGTGCATCTGACGTCGTAAGAACTCATAACAAAACTTACGTAAAATGGTATTCTCTACAAAATTGTTCATATACATTTTTTTCGTACGACTAACCGTTTTCGAGATATAGCATGATAAAGCGGGAGCGCGCATTCGTAATAGGTAATACTGTATTATACTGCAGAGCTATAAATATAAAAGCACTTTTCTTAATCTGTTAGACTGGAAAATTAAATTCCCATTATTAAAACCGTTAAAAATTTGTTTATTTATAAAAAATATATAATAAATAATTAATAACAAAAAATACATTCTTTTCCACACCACGCCTTATGTTTCCTTGCCTTCCTCCTCGTTTTCGTCGGATTCCACTAGCACCTCGATCAACACATTATCTTCGTCAGACGCTTCCTCTATATCTGTTGGCTCTATGTCTGTTGGCAAAACCTCTTCAGGCTCAAGGTCACTGAAGTCTTCGATGTTTTGCAACTCTGTTGACGGATTCAGGCATGGCTGTCCGTGACACTGACCACAAACTTTGGAGCAGGCAGCCCGACTTTTCTACACCCGCACTGCGCACCACACCCCTTTTTACAATTACAGAATATTGTATTTAATAGGTCGTCTGGAGCAGGTGGCAGTAGTGTTGTTTTCGGCTGTAATATGTCGTTTTTTAAATCCCAACCCCGTTCTTCGGGTTGTAGATTTTTCCCTAACCAAATCTGTACTTGGTAGTAGACCCGATAAATATGCTGTCGAGCTGATTCACTGGTAGGTGGAAGAGATGACAATTTAACAGGTCTATTAAGTCGTGTAGCCTTAATGAATTGGGTGTATCTAAATTTGTCAAGGTTCACTTCATCTTTTGGAGCACCATACACAGAAAACGATTTCCGTTCTGAAATACTGTATCTGGCGGGCAGTTTTCTGCTTGAAATATTTGAGGCTAGTGAGCCAAATCGGGATGTTTCTCAAACACGTCATAACCTTAAGTTTTCCTTTGTTGAATAGTGCCGATGTAGTGTCGCATCCAGTGAGGGCATGCAAAAACAAAATATGTTCTTTGCAAAGACGATATTTGTCGAGACTTTTAGACGAATAAATTAGTGTTGTAGTCCCTTTGCCAAAATTTGTCGGTGATATGACTGAGTTCGTCCTATTAAGAGAACAAGCAAATCAATGTCCTCTCCAATGATGATGGCGGTTCTTTCTTTTCCGATACTTCCATGGCTGTTTCGATGATTAGAACATCTGCATCATCCTTGGCTTGTTTTGTAGCGATGTTGGCAGCTTGTAGTTGTTCAATAAGCATTTCATTTCAGAAAAGTGGTGTGAAAATAATACATTGTGTTGTTATTAATTAGGTATTTATTATATATTTTTTTTATAAATAAACAAATTTTTAACGGTTTTAATAATAGGAATTTAATTTTCCGGTCTAACAGCTTTATCATGCTATATCTCGAAAACGGTTGGTCGTACGAAAAAAATGTATATGAACAATTTTGTAGAGAATACCATTTTACGTAAGTTTTGTTATGAGTTCTTACGACGTCATATGCACTGGAAGCGAGATTTTCGCGAAAAACCGATTTTCATGACCTTTGACCTTCGATATCTCAAGACGCACAAGGGTAGGCATATGAGATTTTCTTGTGCTTCATTGGAACATCAAAACGAAGGTCTCTGCAAAAATTCAGCTTGTTCGGCCTCATTCCGCAGATGGCGCTTTTTTTACCTTATTTCCCTGGAGTATTATATTGAAACAAAGAACCCTGATTTCTCTACGTATTTTACGTCTTAGACAAATCCTGCAGCTTTTATTGAAACCCTATTACATTATATAAAATGAAACTTACTTTAAAGATGGACAATAGAGAGCTATTATTGTGGCTTTTTATGAAAATGGTTATAGAATTCTCTTAGTCTTATTAATAATTTTAAATGTAGATATTCTATTTCTATTGTGTTTGAGATTAAATAAATATCCTGTTTTATTTTTATTTAGATTAGAGTATATTTTTATATCGCTGTTTGTAGAGTGGTAAGGTGTAAATGCGGAAATTAAAAATCTGTTTCGCTTACTGCCCTATTGAAGTTTACAAACAAGTAACGAGGTCAAGCATAGGGACAGTGAAGGGGCCTAAGCCGATTCAGCGGGTGCGTCCAATTTAAAATTAATGAAGTGAACTGTATTAAACTAAATCTATAAAAATAATAATTCGAGCGTTTGAAAACTTACCAAATTTGTGGTGAGTTTGTATCTTCCACTGTCGATTTTATTATGAAAGGGAAAGGGATAAAGGGAAGTTTGAAGTTTCCGACACTTTAAATTATTATCTAATAATGCAATGTGAGAAAAATTGATTAATTGCAAACTCACTCCTTATCACATACACAGGTAAAAATAATAAAATTATTGAAAAATGCGTAAATAGGCGTGCAATCGCGAACGTGCTAGTTTTCTATCTGTCCACTAGTCCCCTATGCTCATCACTCGAGCTCGTAGCGCAAGTTTTTTTTTAAGGCATACCAAGAAAAACATATATTAAAATTCCTATAATTCCAGGCGCGTAAACAGACAGTCCCTTGGTTATATTTTACTCCATGGTCGCTACATTGTAAGTAAACCTAAATATTGTTAGAATTGCAATTTCAGCTTTCTTCCATGGTCTGAATGCAGCTACAGGGCACGCCAAATCGACATAATAATTTTTTTTGATACCAAAATGTCCACCAGACGTTACATTATGCACTTTCTGAAGTACTTTTGGTATGCTACAACTGGGGATTACCAATCTCAACGTAATTTCCTTCTCATTTGGGCTTTCTCAAGCTCTCTTCAACAGTTTATCCTCTACTCTGAGGGAGTCCCATTGTACCCATAAAGCTCTTAGCCCCACTTTGTCTGAATTGTCCTTCCATTCGGATTGGTTCTTCTTTCTCTCGATTCCAGAATAAGACCAGGTTCCTTATCGTTTAACTGCATTTCTCTTAATGTGGCTTTTGTCCAGTCATCCAGAACATCAATTTTAACAATGTTCTCAATTAGTATCCTTTGCTATTTTTCCACCCGATAGCAGTGCTTGCAGTCTTCATGGTAGGGTCTTCTGGAAAGATCATCTGTATTTGTATGGGATTTTCTAAGGCGATGTTCGATTTTAAAACCGTACTGCTGCAGTTTTTAAATCCAGGGAGCTAGTTGGCCTTCTAGAGTCTTCAATTGTAATGATTACTTCAATGCAGCATGGTTGGTGCGAACTTTAAAATGTTGTCCTTATAGGTACTTGTGAAAATGATGGATTTGACAATGGCCAATAGCTCCTTCCGTGTCACACAATAGTTACGTTCTGGCTTGCTGAAGTACTCAATTACTTTTTACTATCCGTTTTAAATTTACGAAAGAACGTCCAAGTCTAGAACTACTGACATTTGTGTCCAAAACATAGGGACCTTACCATTGCGGGTATGAAAGCTGGGCTTCTGATTGATATTTGGCACTCTCGGTTCACTGATTGTTAATTTGCTCTTCTGTGAGTCAGTGTATTGATTTTGCGTTATCCGTAAATTCTTCCACAAGACGTCTATAGTAAATGCATAGACCAAGAAACCTTCACACTTCGTGAACATCTAATGGTCTTGACCAATCTCGCATCGTATAAATCGTGTCTAGGTCCGTTATTATCCTCTCCGAAGATACGACATGTTCAAGGAATTTAACCTCTTTAAATTAATTGCTTTTTGGGGTTTAAATCCAGATATGCATTCCTCATTCTTGCAAATGCTCCTTAAAGTCCCATAACCATCATATCATCAAGGTAAAGTTACCAGCATCATAATGTTTGTCATCTTAACTGAGTCATTCTTTTTAACCATCTTGACTATCTTCGAAGTCAGTAGCCTCATCTTATGAAATTCTTCGTCTGTTGTTGTAAGTATAAATTCTTCATTTCCAATCCTGTGTATTGGGCACTACTAGGTCTCCCACGTCAAGTAGAAATCCGTACTCTTCCATAACGTCTAATCCCAAATTGAAGTCATCTATAATGTTAGCTACGATAATTTGGTGGTTAAAATATAAACGACCAATCTGCAGCTTCATGTCGACTTCCCCATGAACCTCTTCTGCATATTCCGTAGTTGCCCCGATTGATCAATCGATTTTATCCTTTATTTACTTTGAATCCCGTATCCCATTATGAAACCTGCTTGTACCATTGATGACGTGGCTCCTGTGTCGATTGTGAAGACACATTCCCTCTTATTTACATAACCCTCCTACAACAGACCACTTTAGGCTCTCTAAAGTTGGGAAACTTATTTCTCGGAGTACCACATTTCTTGGCCAACGCAACAACCCTCGAAGTGTCAGCCATCTTTAGTTTTCCTATGATGCGACCCCTCAACCACAGCAGCATTTATCATTTCAGAGCTGCGCTGACGACAGTTCCTCTTAATATGGCCTACTTTGCCCACTTATAACAGCGGATACTTCCATTCGGACATCCACCACTTTGTTGTTGGTGATGTTTCGGCTGGAAATTTATTTTTGTCAGTAGTTGATTCCTTTTTGTATCTCAGACAATACAGCATACATGGTCTTATCAGTCGGGGTCTTACAATAGTTGTACTAGTTATTACTTTCTTATACCTAATATAAGGAAGTATAGTATTCGTGATTTTTTTTCGACCTCGAGATTTTGATTTGAAACTTCCTGAACCCATTCTGACTATTTTCCGAATGATGTTTGTCGGTTCGTGTGTGTGTGTGTGTGTGTGCGTTGCCCGGGCGCGCCCGCGATAACTAAAAAAATACTAATGGGAGAATTCCCAAATTTGACAATTAAGATATTCAAAAACATTTTAGGTGACACATTAAATCTGGTGAATGTGGTACCACTAGAAGAGACATGAATGAAAAAAGAAAAAAGTACAATTTCGGGAAACAAATTCAAAAATTTGTATAACGTTTCTGAATGAATTTCGACGTATGCATGTCTGCAATATCGGGATAGGGGCCATAGTTTTTGAGATAAAGCTTTCAAATTTGATACACATTTAGAACATGTGCCAACGACAATGATAAATTCGGTGATAAGCAAAACTGGCCTGTTGAAAGGAGGTCACGGGACCCAAACTTTTTTTATATTCGACTACAAAAAAATATATTCTTGATGAAATATTATAAATCAAACCAATAAAATATATTTTCCAAGTACTTAAATAAACTGATGTAATCTGAAATTTTGTACACATTTGACCTCATAAAATGGGATTAGGATAAATTTGGCAATTTGACATTTTAAATGTCTAATTTAGTTACAAAAATTGTCAATATGTCAATAAGACGAAATTATTAAAAAATATGACATGAATTATTATTGACATTATCGAAGGACGCTGATATAGTTAGATATCAAGGTTATTATAAGGATAATAACGCACCGAGGTCGGCGGTGTACTTCCCGAGGACCGTTGGCCTGAGGGAATGTACGTCGACAGAGGGCGTCATTATCCTATAACACCCGTGGTGCCTTAAGCGTTTAATGTCCTACTAATCTGTTATTTAATTCGGAAATTTAGGATTTATTAATTTGACATATTATGTTCAGGACGATTTTATTTAAAAGAGAGCAATAATCAAAATTGTTTGTAAACGCTGTAACTATGCAACACATTTCATTTATCAATAACGCCATCACCATTTAGTTGTTTTGTGTTGTGTTGTAGTGAAAATGTTAATGCATTATAAATTTATAATGCCCTATGTTGTGGATATTCATAACGCACTAAGACGTTATTTCTCATTTAATGTTTTCTTAACCGCCTCTCAAGTCGCCGAAGTAACTTCCAGAAAATCCTAAGATTTTGTGTTGAGGCCCTACAGTTTATTGTGGAGTCCGAACCACATCTAGGGTATTGACAGTTCTTTTCCATTTTAATCCGAAACAAATTACAAATCAAATTTCCAACTTGCTCCGGCATGGATTCGAACCATCGATATTCGGTACCGAGTAAATAGCTATAAGTGCGTTAATGAAATATCTCAAGATACGCTTTTAAAATTTAATTGAGTTTTGGTCAAAAATTAGATAGACTGATTTTTTTAGATCAGAATGATATATAGTTTATTTCACACTTATTTGTAACATAAAAAAACGTCGGTTTCTTTGACGGCGGTAAAAGGATCAAAGAAGCCGACGTTTTTTATGTTATAAATAAGTGAAATAAACTACTGGTATAAGAAAGTTATATGCTGGCTACATAAGATATTTTTTAAAGTAAACATTTAAAAACAAATTATCACTTCCTCTGTTCCCACCATTTTGCAAATTGTAGAAAGGAAAAGAAAACTTTAACAAACCATTTATGAAACTCCTATATAGTAGTGACCTTTTTTTTGAAAATTTTACAACAAAAAAAGGATTATTCCGTGTTGGTTACATATCGATTATTTGTATTTGGACCACATTTCCGTGGTTGGACTCTCCACTAAGAATGGTAATGGGTAGATTTCAAATAGTTTCAATGCTCATTACCAAGACGGATCTATAGGGGTAACTGCACCCATTGCCCGTCCTTGGATCCGCACTTGACGCAGTATCAGTGGAAAAATAAGGGTTAACAACAATCTTGATGTCTGATTTTACTGATGTCTATTAACATGATTTTTTTCAAAAGCAAACTAAAATATATTTTATTGCTAAAATGTCAAAAACAGCATTTTTGTTTAGTTTTTGATTAGAACAATTAATTTATAATTTTACTTGTTTTATAAACAATGTGTTTCTCTTAAACAAGTACACATATTTACTCGATGTATGTGTTCATTTGGTATGACCTTGTCATCGTGCTAATTACTTTACTGAATAATGCATGATTTCATCAAGAAATTTTGATGTTTCTAAAATTAAATAATTCCTCTTATTTCCTACATAAATTAGAGAAGACAATTTTTTTTGTAACAATTCGTTTACTTAACAATTCTGGCTACTTTTTATTTAGCGAATGTTGACGATTATTATTATTAAGGTTATTAACATATTACAAGTTCATGTTCTTGCATAATTCACCTTGAACAACTTATTTATATATATACATGATGGAATTATTTATAATACCTATTTTCAGATGGTACTACGTCATGGATGACGATGATGATTTCTTCGATACGATTTCAGTTAATTCTGCAGCTAGTAAGAAAAAATTCAACAATCGAGGGTATCTCAGTTTATCAAGAAATACCATTTACCAGTCAGCGGTAGATCTGGATGGTGGAATGGAATTGACTGCGATGGACAGCAGGGGAAACAGTTCCCAAAATAAGGTGTCTAGAAATAAAAATAGAGATGTTAAGACGTATACGCAGTGGAAAAATAGGGTATATTATTTTTTTTATTGATTTGGCACAACTGCATGGTCTGCTAATCTTGCTCTTGCCAGTTTACCTTATTTCAACACTGTTGGAGGTGATGGGGTTTACCATAATTTTTAACTTTGTTATTTTAAATTGGCATCTTTATTAATGTTATTGGTGAACAGCTAATAACAAAGTAAAATAGTTATTGATATTATTCAATTGTGAGTTTGATATAACTGGTTATATTAAAACGTGAATAATTTTTACATTCGTGCTTTTTATTAATATTTCACATAAAAAAATAATTCCATTAGAGCAATCTACAATCAATGGTGGCTCGTCAATAAACTGTTAAATAATTTGAAATATATAACACAATGTCTAACCTCGACCAAATTTCCTCATTACTAGGTATAATCAATCAATTATAATAAAAAAATTCCCCAAATCAATGTTTCTTTGGCAATGTAACTGAACAAAATATATGTACTTGAAAATAAATTATATCTTTTTTATTTAAATATAGGAGGTTTCTGATTGGAATAATATATTTAACAGGCATGTTATAATAACATAAGAGCTTGAATGTCAAAATCTTCTCAAGTCAATCCATTTTTTCAAACATACGAAATTGATGTAAGCAATGAGGCCTAACGTTTTTAGACTCACCATTGTCATGTTAAAAGTTATTGTGTTAGTGTTTTATTATAATTATTCCGTACACCAGCAAATAAAAAACCTTGGTAATTGTGCCTCAGTATTGTGCAGTTCCAGTTTGTTCGGAAACTAAAGGCGGACATATGCTTCCGAGAGATAAAACTCGCCTAAAACAGTGGTTGATAGAGATAACTTTACTCCTTCCAAAAATTCGTGTTTGTAAGAAACATTTTAATCCTGGCGATTATGCGTTACCAAAGGAGTCTACTACAGAAAATCGTGAGTAATAATCATGTACATTCGTTGTTTTCATCATACTCATTCTTTATATAACCTAACTTTAATGACATAAGACACATCTGACAAGTACAATAATTTCCCTACTGAGCAAGTAAATTACTACTTTCCCCTTCTGCCATCATTGTGTTAAATGTTTTTCAGCTTATTTTTATGAAAATTACTAAAAACTAGCGTTAAAAAGTCATAGTAAACATTAACGTTCAGTGACATTGACCTTTCCCTACACTAGCACCTCTCGTGGTGAATTCAAGCGCGTTAACCCTCATTGAATTCATATTGAGACTGCTACAATTTAGATACTATCCTACATAGAAATATTATAAGGTGGCTAATTTCATATAATGTTTAGGAACGATTTTTTTGTTACGTTATTAATTTAAAATATTTGATATCGCTAATACTGAGTATGTTTAAAAAATATGATGTCATTTAAATTTGGCATTGTTGCACTATTTTGTCAATTCATTCTGAATCTCAATGTAAAATGATGAGGGGATGTGAAGAGTGTATTAGGTGTATCAATGTCAATATGGCGTAGTCCCACCACTGATCTCAGTTGACAAGCAGCAATGACAAAGGATTCAAAGCTAGGGAGTGTAAATGGTAGCAATATCAATTTGACGTAGTTCACCTACTGTTAGATTAGGCGATTCCATTTCCGTTCATATCATAATCGACAGTGCGTTGTTTCGTATGTTTATACAAGGAAGACGCAAACCGTAAAGTGTAAAGTCTACGACGCAGAACGCAGAATTGGGTTTATGTTTGTTGTTGTTGGGAGAAGTTGCCTCTACAGCATCTGATACGAGAAGTCTGATGGACTATGATCTCACTCGATGTCTACGAGACGGAACATATTAATGAGTTTATCGATGAAATAAAAAAACTCGCTCTAACCTTGACATTAAATGTTTGTTGTGGAATTAGTACTTGCGGATACTGATAATAATATAGCTTTAATTTTGCTCACGTAAGAAATAAGATTTTTTTATCATGATAAGACAAACAGAAAAATTCTCACAAAATTCCTTTATTAGTGTGACCGGTTTCGTAAACAAGTAAATTACTTCACATTTTCAGACACAGGACTACAATAATTGAAGAAAATGAGTATGGTGGTTACATACATAAATATAAATGTTAATAAGTTAATAAAACTTAAAAACAAGAATACAGAAGACAATTATTTCCATTTTTTATGTATTAGTAAAAACTTATTGGTAAAAAAATTTTTTTTTCATTCGTTTTTCGTCGGCTTATTTCCGATGCCTATCACTGACGCCAAATATGCTAAACCCCTTATTTAGAAATTTTACTGATCATCCACTTTGTTGCTGAGTAGGGATCTTTAATGTACATCACATCGTAGACACATAGAAATCGCAGTCTCCCTCATGGTTAGTATATTTCATAATATATTGTGGATATTTTCAAATGTTCTTGGTCTTGTATTTGGTACGACGTGTTACGTCGATGGCGCTCTTGTTCGATGAACTACGTCACGGTTTTTTTTATAGTGTGCAAGATCTAGTTTATTCTAGTGCTTCATCAGCTATTTTATATTAACAAAATGAAGCACAGCAGTTGTAGCATTGACGAGCCGCCATTGATGTTAATACTCATGGCATAATAACTAATTGTTCTGATAAATAATTTGCAGTATATTTTTAAGATAAAGAAACAGGTTTAAATAATTATAATACGCAACTAGGGAAAGTTATTTTACCTCTTATTAAATAATTTTAAAAATTTAAAATAAAATATTTATATAAAGTTTTGAGGGCTCAAATTTGTAGATACACCCAATTTTTAATAGGTATTTCTTATTTATGAAGTTATGGAGCAGGCATTAGATATAATATACGATCTGAATTAAATTTACAATTAATTACGGATAACAAACTAACCAAACTATTTATCGTGCAAATTTTATTGTCCTAATTTTCGCCCAGGCTTATTTCAGAATCTTGTATTCTTAAGAGCTCGTTTATATTCATTGATATTCATATAACAAAAAAAAATCTCAGTTTGTTAAAGTTCTATTTTAAGCATCTCATCCATCAGTCATCAACAGTTTGTCTCATTCAATTATCTTTAATTTCGAAAGCTGCTTGTGATTCTCGGTCATTATTTTCATATGACAATGATTTCTTCTTGTGATTACCAAGAACATTAGAATTATAGAGATCTCTAAGTTTAGCATAAGGAACAACCCCAAAAAGTCCACCGTTGACCGTTTGCATCCAAGCGGAAGACATTTTTTTATTAAACTTAATTTTTATAAAAAAAACCTTATTGCACTTTCTCATAGATAAAATTAATTTCGAAGAGTATTGATATATTGATTTCCACGAAGCCCTAGACCACGGTTTTTCAAAATTGTATGTCATTACAGTTAGGCCTAATATATAAGTTTTTAATATACAATCAAAGTCATGTTTCTAATAGAAGAACCGCTGCCTTTATTTGTAGTCGATTCATTACTAAATTACCTGTTATTGTATAATTCATTGTTTTTCAAGCCTACTCTTGCAATTTTACGTAGCATCATCTCATTTTACCTTTACCAAAGAATGCAAATTCCAACCAACCGCATACAAAAAATGATTTGGCACTACTCGTAGTGGACAAATGGTCTCAAAGACATTTGCAAAATATATATTATAGCCTTTTCTAATACGTGCTCTTTATCTTCGTACCTACAACTACTGTTTTTAAGTTAGTTACAAAAAATCTGAATTGATTCTGATCCTTTCTAATCTCATTTTGTTGAAAGTAATTAACCACAACGTCCCTCACACTGACTGTCTAATTTGTCTACAAAAGTTACTCACCTAAACTTATCTTGCTTTAATGTATGCCAATCACTCTTCTATTTTCACATGATTAAAATTATTATTATTGTAAATTTTTACTTCAATCAATCAGCCATACTCTCTAGTATTCATTGCTTACTGAGATTTTCTGTTAAAAGTAATGACGGTTTCAAAAAGCACGGTTGCTTTTTTACTTACACGTGTCCATGCATGACTTTTTCACACTTTTGCCATTTTGCATAAAAAAAAATATTAAACAATGTTTGAAAATGCTTGTTAACTATCTGACATCGAAGTAACCTGCATAAAATTTATCTGTATAGTATAAATGTAATTAATCACAAAATTAGTGGGTAATAATATAGACAAAAGCAGTGTGTCCACGGATGGAGTTGCCAAGAGGAAAAACTTCTTTATTTAATCATTTACGAAAAAAAGTAAATTTATACAATAAATTCTGCGTCTCTTAAAATTTTTAAATAACTATTCAGATTTAAGCTTATATGGTGAAGTAAAAATTTCTATGTTAGTGATATACGAAAAAAACGTTACTCTTTATTACAAAATGTACATCTCTTAAAAACCCTAAATATCCATAAAAATGTTTAATTAATTACGGGATGTCATGGTAGAAGTTTAGAGATTTTTTTTTTTTTGATTTGCCAAAAGTTCTTTGTAAAACAGGGAGCTTCTTTTAAGATCGTATAAATACCTAATAAGATGGGAATTTGTTTATCCCATGGCACAAACAACCAGGGTCATCAATAAGAACAATTTTAGTAAGAATAGAAAAATATTATTTAATTACTACTGAATCCATAAACGGTATTACGAGTATTGATGATAATATAAATGTGTTAACGATACAAACGTTAACGATGTACAGAAAAAAAACAGTGAAAAACGAACTTAATTTACTTTCAATAAAAGAAAATAATTTGTTTCATTCTACCGATACCATGTTTAATGAACAGAAATAGTTAAGCCCACGCCTCACTAATTTATGGTTGCGCAGAAAAGTGTACGCAACCTAGTTTTACACTCTACAAATTAATAAAAGCGGGAATTTAAAACTGTAATTTGAAATATAATTTTTGAGGAATTAAAATGATAAAACGTCAAGTGTGCAATAAGTATAAGAAATTTAAAATTCTTTATTATTTATAACATTTAGTTAATATTAATAGTTTTTACTTGCTTTTCTTTAACTCACAATGTAGTTTTCCAGAATATTTGTCCTCAGATCTAGCATCCTTCATTTAACACACTTCCTGATATAACCAATTGATGAAATTTTGCACAGTTACTAAGGTCGGATGACAATACAATATTCCACCGTTACTTTTGCAAATATCCCCATGTAGGCGGCTCGGGGGTGAAAATTGAACAATCTGCATAAGTATGATAATAATTTAATGTATGCTATAATAATTTAATTAAAGTATAACTAAAAAGTAGAAAATAAAACAAAATATTAAAAAAAAATTAAAAACTTGCTTTTCTTAGTCGTACTAAAAAGTAAAAAATAATTCCAGCAAAAAAAAACCAAAAAAAAGCAAGGCGTGCGCACTTTGTACAATCATACAAAGTGCGCACGCCTTGCTTTTTTTGGCCTTTTTTTTGGCAAAGAAAGTATTTTTTACTTTTTAGTATGACTAAGAAAAGCAAGTTTTTAAATTTTTTTTAATTTTTTTTGTATTATGTATCTTAATATACACAAATGTACACCAGTCTTGAAAAATACAATTTTTTTTCATGATAAATCAAAAAGAAAAAATTTCATAAAATTCCTTTATTACTGTGACCGGTTTCGTGAACAAATTAATTACTTCACATCATCAACAAGGACTACAATAGAAAATAATGTGGTTACATACATACATAAATAAATGTTAATAAGTTAATAAAACTTAAAAACAAGGAATACAGAAAACACTTATTTCTTTTTTTACTAGTAAAAAATAATTGAAAAAAGTTTAAAAAATTTTTTGTACAAAAAGATTGAAATTATTCAAAAAAGGATACGTTAGTTTCAAATTATAAAACAAAATGAAAATTTAAACAATTAAAATAAAAAGGAATTTTTATATAAACTATTTTTATAAATAAAAAACCAGGTCGTCAAATTAAAATTAAAAAAGTTTGCAACATAGTCAAAACGAAAGAAAAAAAATTGACTAATTTGATAAAAATTCTAAATTTTTAACTCTTTTTAACACAAACTTTAAAACAAAAAAAATTTTTAAAAAAGAATAGATTAAAAATAGTCCCAAACTATCTTAGACTAACGTAAAAATAAAATTAAAATTAAAGAAGAAAACTATGTGACATTTTTAAAACTTTTATTTCCACGCAAAACGGAAATTTACGGGGAAAAAAACTAAAGAAAGTTTATAATATCAGGGGAAGGTCAGTAGAAAAATTACAACAATACAAAATAAATCAGACAACAGAAGTCATGACGATTGAAATTGGACTGGAGCAGCATGTGGCCTTAACAGGTCCGATAATTAAATTCCTCGTCCCAAAGAAATTTTAAGAGTATTATCAAAGGATATTATCACAAAAAGACCGAGAAGTAAAATGTCTTGGTTAAATTTCACAACCAAAATTCATGTGTTACACGAGAGTTTATAAACCCCCCATCTATCTGTGTCTATTTGACTTTCCATCCTTTTCTAAGTTAGGATTTAAAGGAGATATAAAAAATTAAAGTTAGAAATTTTGTATACGCCTATGAAGAATGGAATTAGCTCAAGATTATTAACTGTTTTAATTTATTTAATTTTTGTTAGAATTATCAATTAAAGAGAGTATAGTTAACGCTATTTGTTTAATAACAGTCGATTGAATATTTATAGAAAAGGTACTTTTAATAACATTAATATAACAATAAAGCACTATGTGAAAAGGGAGCAGGGAAGTATTATCAATAACTAACAGGTGTGTAGATTTCATAGATATTAAAAAATGTTTGTTACTCAAAGTTATATTTAAAAAAAGTATACGTATGTTTTTATTTCTAAATTAATTGTTGATTAAAAAAAGCGGTCCCAAACATAACCCTTTAATTGATACATTACTAACAAAGATTAAAAAAATGTCAAAAAAAGGACAAAAAGGGTCCAACGAAATCACGGCCAGATAGGCCCGGTTTCATATCACTGCTTTAAAAATATTTTTCATATCCTTTAAATCAACTAACTCTAAGAAAAGTTGTTTGTCAATGGTAAAGATCAAATAGATCCACTAGATAGATGTGGGGTTTATAAACACCGTTAACACATGCAACGGCACATATATTGGTTACATATAGAAATTTTAAAACACGGTTAAAAGAACATGTCCGATGTATTAGCTCATCCTCAGGTTTTTCATTTCGCAAAACATCTTGTAGATAATAATCACACATTTGATAATACCTTAAAATATTACATTTGGGCAACAGAGGAAATTTAATTAATAACCTTGAAAGTTTAGAATCGAAAGATTCAGAATCCCAACACATTTCCGAACTCACAGATCCAATTTCAACATGACTTCCTGGTTGATATTTTGTATTGTTGTAATTTTTTCTACTGAACTTGTCACGTGCAGAATTATAAAATAACCTCAATTCTTATAAGTTAATATTTTCACCACGTTCAAGCACCTCACATCTGCAGTGGAAATAAAATTAACTACAGTATTGTAAAAAGAAACCTGGTGCACAAAGTTTTCTTCTTTAATTTTAATTTTATTTTACGTTAGTCTAAGATAGTCCGTTAGAGGGCACTATTTTTAATCTATCCTTTTTTAAAAAATTATTTATCCCCATTAGATTTTAACTTGTAGTGTATGTATGTGTTTAAAAGGACAAGACGTTAAAAGATTTTAGAAATTTTTATCAAAAAGTTAATTAGATACCAAAATTTTATATCTTACATTTACAGATTATTTGACTATGTTGCAAAACTTTTTTTAATTTTAATTTGACGACCCTGGTTTTTTATTTATAAAAATGTAAGTATTATATAAAAATGACCTCCTTTTTACTTTTAATTGTTTAAATTTTACATTATTCGATTTTATAATTTGAAACTAAGTTCCTGTTCAATTTGAATAATTTCAATCTTTCTTGTACAAAAAATTTTTTTTTTAAACATTTTTTACCAATTATTTTTACTAGTAAAAAATTGAAATAATTGTTTTCTGTTTCCTTGTTTTTAAGTTTTATTAACTTATTAACATTTATTTATGTATGTATGTAACCACCATACTCATTTTCTATTGTAGTCCTGTGTCTGATGATGTGAAGTAATTAATTTGTTCACGAAACCGGTCACAGTAATAAAGGAATTTTATGAGAATTTTTCTTTTTGATTTATCATGAACAATTACTCATATGGGATCAACCCCTACGTTACAATTTTTTTATATGAATAGGAATAACGGCAACTCGAAACAACGAATAACAACTGTAATCTCTACAAAACATCAAAAGACAATGACCGACGCCGAATCTAAGATCTTGCGCAGTTAAGTCATGCGGTTGCCTGTGTTAAGGGTTTTGGAAATACGGCCAGCAGAAAAATTATATTCAAATATGGCACGTATTTATGGGGAGTTGCTTAACTTTCTGTTCATTAAATTAATTACAGTGTTAAGAGAAAGCAAAAAATAATAATAATACGGCTTATGGATTTGGTGGTAATTTTATTAAACATTTTCTTCTATCCTTAAAAAAAATTGTTCTTATTGATGACGCTGGGATACACAAATCAACATTTGAAGGCATTTGAGAGAAGCTCCCTATTTTACAAAGAACTAGTTTTGGCAAAATAAAAAAAAATTCGAAGCTTCTACCCTGGGACACCCCGTAATTAATTAAACATTTTTAGAGATATTTGGATCTTTAAGAGATGCACATTTAATATAATGAGTAACATGAGTAACATAATTCACTAAATCTAGAAAATTTTACTTCACCCTCTGGACACCCTGCATATAAACTTAAATCTGGATAATTATTTAGGGGTTTTAAGAGAAGCAGAATTTATTATATAGATTGACTTTTTTTCGTAAATGATTAAATAAAGAAGTTTTTCCTCTTGGCAACCTCATCCGTGGACACACTGTATAAACAAAAATATGATTTATTGACAGAATTTCAATTTTGTCACACAAATTAGTCCTAAATAACATATATTTGAAATATATTAATCATTCTTTTTTAATAGAAATAGGTAATTATATTTTTTAAAATTAAGTTTGATTACCATACTGATTTAGTTTTAATCGGTTTTGGAAAATAATGGCGGGTATTAAAAAAAAAATGAAAAGAAGTTCGATGGTGTGAAACCCGCCAGCCTATTGTGCAAAATACAGCAAAACATTCTAAATAGAAAATAGGTATACATATTTAAATTTACAAAAAAAGAACAACTATAAAGAACGGTAAATTTTAACTTAATTCAAAATCTTAGCAATCTGGCCCACATATAGTATGTATATTATGTATATGGAAATATCAAAAATTCAGTTGGCCGAAAAGAAATGCTACCTTTTTAATAAAATCTTTTATAGACATTATAGGGAACAAAACATTTGATGAATACGATGGTTTGTAACATTTTATCCCGCATCTTTTAAACATTTTTCGAACAAAAATTCTCTGT
This sequence comes from Rhamnusium bicolor, assembly GCA_029963845.1. Taxonomy (NCBI): domain Eukaryota; kingdom Metazoa; phylum Arthropoda; class Insecta; order Coleoptera; family Cerambycidae; genus Rhamnusium; species Rhamnusium bicolor. Next base: position 43,188 of record JANEYF010001442.1, on the reverse strand, counting down.
GTCTTATAAGAAATGTGTTACCTATTTTTCTTTGTGAAAAATGTTTGCCGAATTATTTTCTTGAAAATACATTTACAATTTCCCTATTATCAGTAGTGTTAAGTATTATAGTGTGTTGTAATTGTTTGAATGTTAATGGCCAGATTGTCATAAAATAGAGCACAGTCACAGCATAAGAAAACATGCTGTGGCACAGTGTCTATAGCAAAAAGACATTTCACATCAGTGTTTGGTTAGGTGCAGTGCAGTGCAGCAAAAATGATTGTTGTGTAGTTTCAGTAGAGATATTTTTCAATTCAATCTAGTTAAAGAATATATCTATTCAGATCAAATGTAAAATTTGGCCCAGTGGAATAGTTTATAAAATAATATAAAAGTGATTAATTGTAATTTAAATTACAATTGTGTAATGTGTAATTTTTTTAAAGAACTGCCATTATAGAGAGTTAATTGTTGTAATTAATTATTCGCGGTGGATTTTAATTATTATTTTTTTTAATCTGGAAAAAATCGAAGTAGTTACCTACAGATGTGGAAAATTCGACTACCTTTATTGGTAGCTAACAAAAATGTCTTAACAGATTTTTTTATTATTACTACATATATTTCATTTTTGTTGAAAAAAAATGAAAAAGTGAATAAAATTATGCAGATTAATCGAAGTTACCATTATATCAACAGGGGAAACCTATTTATAAATAAATTCCATGAATGAGCGTGATGTACTTAATCCACATGATGAGTCGGAACTGTTAATAACAGTTGGTAATTAATTTGGATCCATTTATGACAACCCACGCACAAAATCGCACCCTAAATTTCAGAGATTTATTTTGTTATTAACTGCTGGTTGCAGGATGGAAAACTGAGTTGATGTGTTCTGTTCAGTTCTCCCAATTTACGCACCTACAAGCCATTAGTTGACCTTAACCATAAATTTCTGTGATGTTTATTTTTGAGTATTGCTTTTAAATACCTGTTTTCATTTTATATACATGCATTTATGTCATAAAATACTGAGTTAATCCTTTTTAAATCTAAAAGAAAACCCCATTTTCCAGCTGTGTTTTTGTTTTTCTACGATAAGAAGTAGAAAGGTTATGTATGTTTCATTTTCATTTTAATATGAAATTTTTAATTATGACATTGTTTTCTTAATATGCGAAGCCGTTTTTTTCTATAACTAAAGTATTAATTAGATTTAATTTGCGACACCATTTCCTCTAGCGACATCTCTAACATCGACCTGTGACTTAGAGTTAGTAGAATCCTTAGGAAAATAAGAGAGATGGAAATAGACAAAAGCGATCACTTCTCTTGTTGTACAACTTGAAAATAAGGCCCTTGTTAGATAATCATTTATTCTCCTCTACTATGCTATATGCTGGTGATTCTGTCATAAAGTACCTCATTTTGACTACATTAATGTTAAATTGCCGGCGATCTGGCAATTTCTCCTGTCTTACAATTGTTTGGATTTCGAGTTAAATATGTTAAGCCGCATATAGACCAAGTTCGGAAACCTAGAATTTTGCGCAAACCGTTCGAGAACAATAATTAACGAACTCGGTCAAGACGAGCGTTCGCAAACAGTTCTAGTTCTGCTCTAGAACTTGTACAAGTTTGCTCTTGAAATGGTACATCTTAGAATTTGTTCTCGAACACGTGCCGATCATTGGAGAAAGCCATTGTCATTGCAAATAAGAACATGCGAATTTTATGGTGAAGTTTTCGAACGATTCACAAACATCTAATTTTGGTTTATACGCGTCTTTAAATATGATACAATTAGTTACTGCGCCGGTACATGTAACCCTGTTGTGTGTACAAAATTCCTTAAAGCTGGCAAGTCGTGCGGCGGGACATAGGTGTACGCATAATAATAAAAGTAATTAACTAGTAACAAAAGCAATAAACCTTTACAATTTATAACAATGTATGCACAACTTACTCTATTAACTAGCTTGATGAACTAGCTTGGTTATCACAAACTGGAGAAGATCTGTAAAAACTTTGCAGCATAAAGTATGTTTCTATGGTTGTCTCCATGAGTGATGTTCGCTGTGGTGCAAAAAATATGCTTATATTTTGAGAACGACCGTTCAACATCTATTGATGTAATACAGGCATACTTAAAATAGTTTTTGAACGAATTTAACAGATCTGGAGATTCACCATCAGTATCATCACAAATTTGTCTTAATCGGGTAAAACCGGTGTCTTGTTTTAACACACGTGCAAACTTATCTCTAACGCGCCCACTTTTTGCGTCACCTATATCGTGTAGCAGTCGATTTACTTCGTCCACTATTTACAGTGACTCCTCTATCGAGAACGCACTGTTTTGTAAGTTTTTCATGGCGTCACGTAATCTTTATAGTTCTTGTTTTTAAAGCTGTTTCAACGAAAATATCTTCGAATTTTGTCTGGTGCAGCCTCGTCAGGATTGAATTGTAGTATCACAGCTTTTATTTGTTGTAAATATTCAGCATAATAAAAAGCTTCCTTCGACCATGTTTCCTTGTTTACAAGCATCAGTTCTGCCAACAGTATAGTTTAAAGGCCTATATTTTGAGAACAGGCTAATAAGAAGTAAGTACTAACGTCTGTATACTGCTGACTGGTAAAAGTAGTAACGTTGTTTATAAAGTACTCAACTTCTGGTAGTAAGTGTTGGATAATGTGTCGCGATTCTTAAAAATTAACGTATTCTGCAATTTTTGCGTCGTTTATTAAATTTTATGGGTAGTTTAATATATAGAGAAAGTTGCAAAATTTGTAAGATTCGTCAATTTGTATGAATCGTATCAAATTATCTAAACGATTATCATGTAATGATTAGACACCGGATAATTTCCGTGAATTTCGGCAACCGGCACCTTTGAGCTATAGGAAAGCACAGTGTTAAATAAAATTATTTTTTATGCACCTACGTACGTCATGCATAGTCAAATAAATGCTTTTTAGATGCATTTAAGCCATATTTTACTAGAAAAAAAGCAATTACTATCAAATCTATTGCCTTATATGTGGATATAGGCTTAGTTTCAAATAAAAATATATTTTAGATGAATTACATACTACGCATGTGGGTATGGTAAAAATGAAAACTTTAACATGTTCATATAAGTCATACATAATATGTTTGGTGGCCTTCAGTAGACAAACTTGAGAATATTTCTAATTGTAAAACATGTGCAGTATATTTCAAGAAATTTTAAAATTTCATTAACCATATGAGATTGGCCAAAAGAACCTTGAATAAGATTACGTGCAGATTTTTTTGGACCATGTTTTAAATTTTTTTGGTATTGATGATGCTACTTGATTTTTATTTTAAGAAAGATGATCATGCATGGGTTTGTGATTATAGAGAAAACTCTTTTCAATAATGTGCAGGTATAATAGATAAAGTTATTAGTCTAATTAGTTAAAACAGAACGTGGAATGAAATAAGAATCAACTTAAACCAAATAATTCTTTTAAAACACAAAAAACAATTTCATTTATTCCACGATCTAATTTAACCATTGTATATTTACAATTTATTTATTTTCTTATTATCTATATTATTACATAGATAATAGGAAAACTGAAAATAGTGAAAATACGATGGAAAATAATGACACACCCTGTATATCACAAATAGAGTTGAGGCGTGCATCGTAGGCAACTAAAACAACCTGATATATTGTATTATACTAATTTGTAAATAGTTTTAAAAATTAATTAAGTAGGGAATTTTTATATATTTTTTAGGGAAGAGGTGTTATGTATGATAATAACATTTTATCAATTTTATATAAATCACATCGCATAAAAAAGACATTTTTTTCTAATCATTGCAGACTACCTCTTACTACGAAATTCACGGTATATTATATTTTTTTTCGATAAAGTTCCTTTTTACAAATATTAAAATCTCTCCTTTTGAATAAAACATATCTATTAATGATCCTCTGGAATAGTCTGGAAGTAACACACCACACCACATAAATTAGACGATAGCCAAATTGTAAAACGTAAACTATGCAAAAACAAGATTTTTCTTTATAAATCTCGGTCCAGGAGACGGTTACAAAAAAAAAAAAACGTGGACACGCAACCATTCTCCTCTGACATGCTGTCTGCTGGAGCTGAGATTCGAACTCAGGTGCAGGTAGGCAGTATGATTAGTCGAATCTGTCATATAACGTACTCTAGCGAACTATATTACTTTGTAAACAAGGGTAGTATTTAACATGATAGCTTTATACCTACAGCTCCAAAACCACACCAAATTTTGTGATATACTTATGCGTATATAAAAGGTACTTGTAATGTCTACTCTATTCATGTGTAGCGGTTTCTGTACCTAAAAATTATTTATTTTGAAAATAGGTACTCACTTTTGAGGATTTATAATGAAGTGATAATGTTATTCAAGTTTTCAAAATATACACATTATAAATTTTTCATAAATCATTCTTATGATTATAACTCATAACATTGTTTTTAACAATTTGCTGGAGCAGCTATTAATTTATCTAATTAGTATGCGTGTACTTGCGATTCGTGTTTATCACGTTAGTTTCCTTTGTAAACTTATCACCAGAAGTGTGGTTATTATTTGCATAGATTCCTTTTTATTATACAAAATTTCGTTACTGTGTAAGTGTATACACTGATCAGGAGGATGGTATGTTTCTGCAATTTTTTAAAATCAGACACGACACGTCAAGTACGGCATTACAAATTACATACTGGGTGTAACAGAATCATGGTACACCCCCTTTTTATCCTTTAATTTTAAAGATAATTGATTGAAATTTGGGATATCTTATATACGTAATAAGCGGCACTTTTTAACATACAAGTAATTTTTTTTTCACTTCCGGTTTCGCCGGAAGTGACACTAACTTTGGATTTTTAAATGGAACATCTTATATATTATTGCATTTTTGAATCTCGCATAATTTTCTGAATCCAACGATACCAAATAAATGACATTTCAAACGTCAATATTTTTTATAATGTAATTTTAATTTTCCATTTAAGTGTGCCATGACGGTTCCGATTTATTCTAAATGACCCGTGTAATCTTAGAAAAATCGAAATCCCGTCAAAAATACTAAATTACGTGATTTATGAGCAAATAAAGTTCATCAAAATGGTTTTTGGGGCCAAACTCAATTTTTTCAAATGGAATCATATTGGTACCGTGGTACCATTTATTAGTACTATTAATAAGGAATTTATTCATATGTCGTAATAAAATGTGCGATAAATACAAACAAAATTACAGCTAAAGGAAAATAAGAAAATACAATTTTGTTCTAATTACCTTGTTATACAAAAGGTGGCTTTGGAATATAAAAAATGAACACAAAACATTACAACAGTCGTTCAAAATGCTGTCCATTAACGTCAATGCACGTCTGAACAATTGCTGGACCGATTAATTGCGCGTCTTACTCGTAGCTCCAGGTCTTCACGGGTTGTAACGGCGGTTGCGTAGACATTATTTTTTAAATGACCCCAAACAAAGAAACCAAGGGGTGTTAAATCAGATGACCTTGGAAGCCACCTTACAAGACCATTCGTCGAATTTAGGTTTTCTCCAAATCTCCGTTAAAGGTAATCAATTACTATCCTTGAATTATGGAGAGGAGCCCCGTCTTGTTGAAAATACATTCCCTATCCTAAATGGAACGGTAATTCAGCTAAACTGTCCTCAATTTCATTTTGCAGAAATCTCAAGTATCTGGTACCATTTCAAATTCAAATTCAAAACAATTTTATTCTTAAATTAAATAATACAATAATTTCCCCTCTGGGTCCTCATATACGAAGCCAACCAAACAACCACGCGCGTTAAGCTACGTGGCAGTTGAGCGGTTGGATGAGATGAGGTTGGAGAAGGATAGTTACATTTTTTACTTATGCTAACTCCTGTTTTTCGGGGAACTTATTTGAGCTTATAACTAACATTTTTAAGACTTAAAATTAAAATAATAAAAAAAAAATATAACTAACACTTTTTGCACTTAAATTAATTGTAACACATGATGTGCACTTTGTTTTTAATATTACTCTAAGGCTAACAGCCTTAAAAAAACCCTCAAATCAATTGCAAAATGAAACGGCTATATATCACCGTTTAATTTCTAATTTTTAATATGATAATATTCTTGTTGTACATGTTTTTGGTTTTTCTAAAATATTTTGATTAGAGATGATTAAGTTTTGAGAGGAAAAAAAAGCGACAAAAAGACAAGAAGAGAAGGAAGTATTAATTTTGAATTTTTCAGATATGTGATGGACGTGACCTAAAGGGGTTGCCGAAATATCGGTAATGACTGGTAAGGTAATTTGTGTTTGATCCGAAATGGTGCGTTATACTCCCCTAATTTGTGTAATATTGGCTGTTGGCTGTTGCATCAATTGATGGGTATAGAAATTTTGAGAAATTCTCTTGTGGTCCGCTAATGGTATTATGTCGGGACATAGTTCGTGTAACTCCCTAATGGGTGTGTATCTTGTAGAATTTGTAAGAGGCGTAAAAATTAATTTTCCAGAACTTTCAATTTGTGTATATTAGTCACCGACGTGCTGCACCACGCCGGCGCCGCGTATGTTAGGGCCGGTCTCAATATACTTGTGTATATTAATTTCTTATTTGTCATATTTGTCCTGGAGTGGGTTGGAACCTTTGATGTGAAGATAACACTGACGTAGTTTTTCACGAAACACTAAAACACTGCACTCGACGCGGTTTCGCCAACCAAGTTGGCATCATCTGGAGATGATTAAAACTAAACTTATGCTAACAATCTACCCGTGGAGGTTCGGCGAACCGTGAAAATAGTTTAGGTATAAATAGGGTAGGAGTCCCCACTGTTGGCTTCACGGTCAACGGAACTGAATCTAATAAGATTAGTGCTAAAATTAGATTAATAGGTTCAGATATTTGGTTTCTAAAATCGTGCAAACGTCATTCAGTATTTCCAAAATTTTATTCAAGTTAAAATTCCAAATTCTTCACACATTTCATATAAAGTTACAATGTTTGCAAAGCAGAAATAGCTGGATTTAGAAATTAAGTATCTGTATAGTAAATGAAGTACGCTTGAATTACAAGTATATGGACTTTACAAAAAGCTTACTTATAAGTTAAATAATTTAGAACATGAAAAATGGTGTGACTTTCAGAGGAATATGTTTATATCAATTAACGCAAAATTTATTAAAAAAATGTCGTCACAAAATAAAAAAACAAAAAAAAAAATTAGTCGGTAGTACGTCAAAACAAAATGTTCCTCAAAAAGTTCTCAACATTGTAGAAAATCATTCCTCACAGTCGTTTGATAAAGAAGAAATTAATCTCCTTAACAAGAGATTAAATCTTGCTTTGCCTGCCTCTGAAGGCATTTTAGATGAGATTGTTGCAAGTGTTGAAAGTTCAATTCAATACCTTCCTGGCTCCTCTAAAGGATTTGTCAGAGAAGCTTGTAGAAATCAAATCTCGACAAATATTGTCACTAAAGTAAATAAAAAGTAAAAATCTACAAAAGACAGAAAAAATTATCAAACGGTTGCGTGGAAAAGATTGTTTTTATTTAAAAGCTGATAAGGGCAATAAGGTTGTTATTTTAGATAAAGAGGACTATTATGAAAGGGTAGACAATTTGATTAGTAATGGTCCTTATAAAAAACTTTCTAGAAATCCATTACAAAAAATGGTTACTGAAGTAAGAAATGTACTTAAATCCTGCAACAACCTTATTACTCCAGCTTTAAATAGGAGGTTACATGTATCTAACCCAAGTGTACCTAGATTGTACTGCTTGCCTAAGATACATAAACCAGGAAAGTCGGTACGTCCTATTGTTTCAGCAATCGGATCGCCGACTTACCACCTATCAAAATGGTTAACAGAAGAGTTCGAAAATTTACCTATTGCACCACCTAGTTTCTCTGTGATTAATTCCAACGATTTCATTAATAAGGTGAAAAATAATCAGTTGCAAGAAGGTGACATTTTGATCTCCTTTGACGTTTGTTCATTGTTTCCAAGTGTTCCGATACCACAGACCTTGAACTACCTTAAGGATCTACTCGAATTAAACAATCTTAGTCAAGATGTAGTAGAAGAATATCTTAAACTCACTAAACTTTGCATGAAACAAAATTTTTTCCGATTCAACGATAATTTCTTCGAACAACATGAAGGAACAGCAATGGGTAACTCTTTGTCACCATTCATTGCCAGTCTCTTCATGAACAGATTCGAGACGGAAGCAAAAGAAGAATTCGAGTATTTCTCCAGGGTTTGGCTTAGGTATGTGGATGATATTTTTTGCAGTGTTCGATACAAAAGTCGCTGATATTGATAACTTTGTATCTAAATTAAACAGTCGTTTCGCGTCAGTTAAATTCACATATGAAACTGAAAACTTTGGACAACTACCATTTTTAAGTATGTATTAGTAATTAGAAATAGTGAAAATAAGTTAGAATTTGACATTTACAGAAAATATACCAGTACTCTAAGATATATCCCTAAGGACTCTCTCCATTGTGCTCAACACAAAATGGCGAGTTTTAATTTTCTAGTCCATCGTCTATTAAACTTCCCTCTCAGTAAGGAGAGGTTTGAAAAAGAAGAAAAGGCATTGATTAACGATATAGCTGCGAGTAATGGATATTCTGTAAGTTTAATTGATAAAATAATTAGGAAACAAAAGTTTAAAGAGTCGCTTCGAAATTCCTCGACCTTTCAAAATGAAAGAGAAAATCCGAAAACTGTATCGATTCCATTCGATCTTCGATTCACCCGTGGTATTGGTAAGATTTTTAAAGATGTAGGGATGACAGTGGTTTATTCATCGGGAGACAAACTTCAACAACTTTTAGGCAATCCAAAAGACAAAATTGAAACAAAGGAAAAGTCGGGGATTTACGAAATTAGCTGTAAGGACTGTAATCAAAAATATGTTGGACAGACTAGACGATCAATTCAAACTAGATTCAAAGAGCATATGGCCCATCTCAAATATGGTAGAACAGATAAGTCTAGTGTAGCCCAACATGCGTTTGAGAACAACCATAAAATAGATATTAGCAATTTAAGATTGATTAGGAATGTAACAAATACTAGACAGCTAGATGCATTTGAATGCTTGGAAATCATAAAGTGTAAAAATGGTATGAATAGTGACAGAGGGCCTATTCCAAATAGCCCGCTTTATTGGTTAGTGGGTCACGGTTTAGGTATAAATAGGGTAGATTGTTAGCATAAGTTTAGTTTTAATCATCTCCAGATGATGCCAACTTGGTTGCCTAAACGCGCGTCGAGTGCAGTATATAGTGTTTTGGTGTTTCGTGGAAAACTACGTCAGTGTTGTAATATTTGGTCTGCCATTTCTTGTCATGAGCGGGTATAAACTCCTTGACAAGCAATAGACTTTGCGTATGGTCATGTTAATATGCTTCAAAAAGGTTAAACCCTTGTCCAAATGAACCCCTAAATATTTGATGTTTTGTTTGGTCTTAATTTGGGTACCCCGGATCGAAATTAGCGTCAAGATTTTATTGTTTGTAAAATTTTTAGTAAACACCACCGCCTCCGTCTTTTCCTCGTTCACTTTCACCTTCCACTGGTCATAGTGCGCTGCCGTCCGAAACATGTGAACCTTTAACAGCTGATTCGCTGTTTGGGCAGACCAGCTGTGACTGTACATGGCTGTGTCGTCAGCGTGCATAGCCAGTTTCGTGTTAGGGAACTGCGGAAAATCGGAGTTGTATAGGTTGAATAATTTTGGTGCGAGAACTGACCCCTGCGGGACTCCCGCGCGATTATCCCGCGAAGTTGAGAGTTTGTTATTCACTCGAACCTGCAGCGTTTTGCCGCTCAGGTAGGAGTGAATGAGTCTTATTAGGTGGCCAGGAAAGTTAAAAGTATGTAATTTATAGTTTATCCTCGGTATTCATACAGTATCGAAGGCTTTCTCAATATCAAGGAGCACCATGACGGTGCTCTTTCCTAGGTTGTATTGCAACTTGACATCGTTCACAATCCTTACCACGTGCTGAGTGGTGTTATGCACCCGTTTAAATCCAAACTGGTGATTCTCCTCAATGTTTAGACTATTCTGTACAGTGTTTATTCTGTTCAGGATGATCTTTTCAATCAGTTTAGAAATGCTTGAAAGCAATGAGATTGGCCTATAATTTGCAGCTTGTTTAGGATTTTTTCCCGGCTTTGGAATGGGGGCAACTACGGCACTTTTCCACTCGCATGGCCAGTGCTGCAGATGTAATATTGCGTTAACAATGTATACAAGCTGCCGTACCGCCTTCCTCGGTAGATTCTTGAGAAGCTTGTAGTCGATGCCATCTTTTCCGGGGGCTTTTTATTAGGCAACGTCTTGATAAGCTGTGTGATTTCAGAGGGCTTAATCATGATTTTCAAAAATTGCTGATGCGTTAGTGAAATTTGGTTGTTATGACTGATAATTTGATTAGCAATGTTTTCTATGCGTTCGTGTTCTAAACTGTTGGAACCGTTAATATTATGTATGTTTTCAAATTCGTCGGCTAAATGGTTCGCTTTTTGCCTGTCAGTTAGGTGTACTTGGCCGTTTTGTCTCAATAGGGCTGACATGGATTCTGTTGTATTTCTTAGAGCCTTAGCCATTCTCCACAGCGAGTTATCTTGTGGATTTAAAGCCTCGAGTTTATCACCCCATTTCCGGTTTTTTTGCGGTGTTAATGGCGGTTCTAATCTACCCTTGTAGCCTATTCATCTCGATCTTAGCTTGCACGTCATGATTTCGCTGCCATCGTCGTCTTAGCCAGTTTTTAGTACGTATGTCTTATTTGACCCGCATCGTCGAGCTGGTCTTTGTTTGGATTAATAGTGATTGTCTGAGTAACACCACGTTTAGCCTCCTGAAGAATCCTAGTGAATTCCTTAACTTCATTTTCCAGGTCCTCTACCGTAACAATATTATTGTTGATTTGATGTTGGTATTAATGAAATTTATATAATTTTGCCAATTGGCATTTCGAAAGCTGGTAATTTTGATCGCGTCTTCCTCCCTTGACATATTACTAAGATTTAAGATAATCGGATTGTGATCGGATGCGAGTTCCTCCAGCGCTACCGGCAGCGTGGAGTTGTTGATGTTCTTATTAATGATAATATCAAGGGTGATTTTTGGAAATATTGTCATCAGGGAAGTCCAGTGTCACGTTGTGGTTATTCACGTAGCTAAACAAGGTGTTACCGTTAATATTGTTACGATGGCAGTTCCATGCATGATGCCTGGCGTTAAAATCGCCGATAACTAGGCCGCATGGACCTACATTAACTAGATTCTCAAGACAAACCGCTGTGAAGTTGTTCAAAGGTCTATTATACACGGCGGTGATGTGCATGCCACCATCGAGCATTGTACTCACGTTTTCTATACTTGTGTTTGGTATAGTACAATGCGTATGTGCAATGCCCGACTTTATGAGAATTGCCACACCTCCACCTCTATTGATGTCTCTGTCTTTTCGAATGATTGTGTACCCTCGAACTTTCAGCTTGTCGCGTCTAGTCAATTTTGTTTCATTAATTTATAAGACATTGTTTTTCACGTTTACAGAGAAGCTATAAAACGCTTCAAATTTTTCCATTTCGCTATTGCATCTAGAAAAGTTATTGTTAAGGATTCTTACTCTGTTTAGCATTTGTTGGAGATCTATCATATCAGAGAGTTTCTTAAATTCTTGCTATAGTGTTGACAGCTGTCCCATTCCTACTACTGCGCCGATGGCTGGAGGATCGTGGCGACTTCTATTTTGCAATGGTGGAAATTCTTCTAAAGCTAATGAAGGGGTAGGTAGTAGTACTGCCCTTGAGTTTTTATTGGCGTCAGATTGAGGCGCCTCAGTATATTTTCGGGGGTGAATCCTCATCTGCGATCCTTGAGCTATTTTGGGGCGTGGCCGCCTAATAAAATTTTAAGGAGACCCATTTTTTTCTACTCTTTGTTCAAATCCAATATCTGGTTCCCCAAAAAAATATTCGAGTGGACCTGTTCTTTTGGCGTTTCCGGTTTCCTTTGTTATAATGGTTATCGCCCCCAGGAGCACTTCTTCTTGCATCCCAGGCGTTTTCGGCTGGAGGTGGCGCTGCAACATATCGCATTTCGGGTGCTGGTCGTATAACTAATACGACCAGGTTTTGTCTACGCTCCATCTGACTAATTTTTTCAACGTACACTTTACATATGACACTATTCGCAGTATGAGTACCACCACAATTTGCGCGCATTTGATTGCGCCGTCTTCTTTCCTGTCACATTCCCTTGTGAGGTGATTTTTGGCTCATTTCAAGCAATGTGGGGTGAGTGGCAGTTTATAGTGGCGTGACTCCTCGCTTGACATCGGTGACACTGAATTATTAATTTGTTATTCACGTGCCTTTCCCACTTCACAGAGGTGTGCTTCAGGTATCTTACATTTGTTTGTAGATTTTGTAGGGTGATTTGTCTATCAGATACTACGAGATACATGGGAAAACGAGTGCCTCGCATGTTAAAAATGTTTTTGACGTTGATTTTGTGCTCTTCCACAAGCTCCTTTGATATCGTCAATATTCGCCTTCTGGTACATGCCTTTTAACAGAAAGGCATGTGTTTTCTCCTCCTTCGGAGTATATGTGTGATATTCTGCGTTGCCTTTTTCGAATTTTAGTACGTACGTACGTACGAGTGAACTTGCAATAGAAGTTCAGGCTAGATTTGAGATATTCGTTTAATTTTTTAATGCCATCAAAGCGACCATGAAAAATAATGGGTGGAGACTTATTATTTTTGGTATTGGGCTTGGTGTTTTCATTTTCGTTTACATTTAATACAGGATCCACCTGCATATCCTCTAGGGTATCTTGTTTTCCACTTATAGAATGAAATTTGTTACTGGTCTCTATTGGTTTATTTTCCGGTTTGATGGATGTTTTCGATGTGGAAGGATGGCTGAATCTGATTCTCACTATCCCCAATCCTCCTTTTTTTGTTAAATGGAATCGAATTTATGTTATCCATAGGTATGGTGTCGTTATTGATGTGCACATCATTGTTATGTAAATTTTTAGCTGACATATCTGTCATTGTCAGATTCATTTATTTTATTATTTTTTGACATTTGAAAATTTTTTAATTTTAAATTAAAATTCTCTAACCTTCTTTTCCCGGAGGTTGCCTTTTTATATACGGACTCCCCTCTACCTATTCTTTCTTCTTGCACGTCACTTTCTATTTAAATTGCTTTCTTTTTTGCAGAATGAACACTTTCTGACGCGGACGTAAAAACGCATACACCGTGGCCAAAACTATTTTGGCCGGCTAGTATCTGGTACCAGTCAGGGGTCCTTCAAATATTATTGGACCAATGATTCTACTACCGATTATTCTAAGCCAAACATTGAAACCGAACCGCACTTGAAAATTACTTTCCCGTAATAAATTTTGATTTTCTTGTGACCAATATTTTGTATTTTGTCGGTTAAATAATCCCAAATTTGTAAACCCAGACTCGTTTGAAAATAAAATCATTGTTTGGCTGCATGTTATTCTGCAAAATCCAATTGCAATATTCCATCCTACGTTCGTAATCATTTTCGTACAAGTGATGGTGCAATTAATATTTAAAAGATTTATAGTGGTATTTCTGCAAAATTCGGCTTACTATTTGGTGACTAATTTCCAATTCAAACTCTATTTGCCTTAAAGGAACAGTCTTATCAACTTCTACTCGATCCAAAACATTAATTTCCGTTCCTTCGTCAAGAATGAAATTTTCTTCGGGATCATTGTTAGGCTCATTTCGAAATTGATTTTCAAGATGATTAAAATAATTTCTCGTTGGACATTGTGTATCAGGTTATCGTTCGGCATAAAGGTGTCTAGCCGCAACGGCATTTTTTCTACATTCTCCATAAATAATTAACATGTCCACTTTTTGATCTCTTGTATAAATTTGCTGCATTTTGAACACAATTAACAAGAATTTTAAACAATTTTTAAACACACAATAAAAACACCGGTAAACCAACAAATGTTTGACAAGCTAAATATTTCATTGTTTTCAAAGCCACCTTAGGTACTTCTTAACATTTAATTAGAACAAAATTGCATTTTCTTATTTTCTATTAGCTGTAATTTTATTTGTATTTTCGCACATTTTAATACGACATATGAATAAATTCCTTATTAATACTACTAAGAAATGGTACCACAGTACCAATATGGTTCCTTTTGAAAAAATTGAGTTTGGCCCCAAAAACCATTTTGATGACCTTTATTTGCTCATAAATCACGTAATTTAGTATTTTTGACGGGATTTCTATTTTTGTAGCATTACACGGGTCATTTAGAATAAATCGGAACCATCATGGCACACTTAAATGGAAAACTAAAAATTGTATTATAAGAAACACTGACGTTTGAAATGTCACTTATTTGGTATCGTTGGATTCAGAAAATTATGCAGAATTTAAAAATGCAATAATGTACAGTGTTCCATTTAAAAATCGAAAGTTAGTGTCACTTCCGGCGAAACGAAGTGAAAAAAATCACTTATATGTCAAAAAGTGCCGCTTATTATGTATATAGGATGTCCCAAATTTCAATCAATTATCTTCAAAACTAAAGAAAAGGAGGTGTACCATGATCCTGTTACACCCGGTATATTAATCTAGTCTACATTTAAACATACATATAGTTTTATCCTCAAAGAATGGATAAAACAACGGCACCAGATTGTCTTTTAATTTAATATTTTGGTTGTTATACTGTAAAACTTTTTTTATTATATATGAAACAAAACACACCACAATTTTTAAATTTAAAAAACCGGTTTTATGTACTAGAATTAATTTGTAAAAATTAATTAATTATTTAATAAAAACGTTAACACTGATTTGAAATCGCCTCGGGCACAAGCATATTGTAGTAAAAATTTACTGTAAAACTAATCTTCATGAGTCAA
This sequence comes from Rhamnusium bicolor, assembly GCA_029963845.1. Lineage (NCBI taxonomy): Eukaryota > Metazoa > Arthropoda > Insecta > Coleoptera > Cerambycidae > Rhamnusium > Rhamnusium bicolor. Next base: position 28,164 of record JANEYF010001442.1, on the reverse strand, counting down.
GCAAATGTTTGACATTAAAGTGCACAAACTTATTCTTAGAGTTCGGACGGAGGTATCGATTCCCAGTGACGGCTTTTATGCAGATATAATATTATATCGTAAACACATATTGAAACATTCCCAATCATTAGAAAAATAGAAATTTATACATGATAAAGTGATATCACACTATATTTTTCCTTATATCTCATGAACGGCTGAAAAATCTGTAGACATTTGATTGGTTCCTTGTTAAGGGCTACACAGCGATAGGGGTTTTAACCTATTACTTAATGCCCTTCTGGTTCCTAAATTTTTGTTTGTAGATATAGAATGACGAAATCACCAAATAAATACTGCTTAAACAAAATACCTTATACTTTATACAAAACACAGAAATGAAAATGTTAGGTACATTAGAATTATTGGTACAAAATTTTATTAACAATTATTCTCATTTCAAAGATATGCATGATAAAACAATCGAATAATGTATAAAAATAATAAAGCTTGATAACATTAATTAATGTAAGCTGTGTAGGTACAAAATGTTACGCCACTGGACTGTTTAGACTGGTTAGATGAGACTAGAATTGTACAAGAACGGCCGGGAATATTCTGGAATGTTCTAGACCGTGTGAATGGATGTATAAATAAGACGCACGGTGGGCCGAGACTCAGTCTTAAGTTGAACGTGAACGAGTAAAGAAGAACAAGAAAGAAGGCGACAGGAAGAAAAGAAGAACAAGAGAGAATACGACAAGAAGAGAAAGACGAACAAAGAAAAATTATCGAAGCTCAAGAAAGAAAACGACAAGAGAAGAACAAGAGAGACAACGCCAGGAAGAAAAAGAAGACTTAAGAAAAATGATGGAGGGCCTGGAAATAAGACGCTTGGAGGAAAACGAATATATAAAAAGAAGCCTAGAGGAACAGCAGGCAGCCATTTTCTCTCTCACTGAAAAATTTAAAGTCGATGTTATAGAAAAAGTCGGTGAAGTGAAAGAACAAATCAGTGAAGTTAAAGAAAAAGTCGGTCAAGTTGAGGGAAAAGTCAGTATTGTTGAAGGAGAAGTAGCCCGGCTCAAGCAACAATTAAGGGAGAGGAGTGGCCAATTGGTACTGTCGTCTGGTGCTAGGTTACAATGCCTTCCTTCGACGGTCAAGGTTCATGGTCAACATATAGACAGTTTGAGGCAGTTGCACGTTCAAATAACTGGAATGATGAGGAAAAAGCAACAGCATTGGTATTGCTACTAAGTGGCCAAGCTCCGGGACTTTAAAGAGCATTTGAAGAACCTGCAAGAAGTGTTTGAGAATTAGAAATGCACAACTGAAATTGAATCCCAAAAAGTACCTATAGTTTCAGAAAGAGGTCAAGTTCCTTGGACATGTCGTGTCTTCCGAGGGAATAAGGACGGACCCAGACAAGATTTCCGCAGTACGAGATTGACCGAGGCCAACAAATGTTCACGAAATACGTAGCTTCCTTGGCTTATATACTTACTACAGACGATTTGTGGAACGATTTGCTGATATTGCGAAGCCACTACACCAGCTTACAGAAGAGAAGGTTCAGTACCAATGGACACAAGAGTGCGAAACATCATTAGAACACTAAAATACAGAGTCCAGTTCTTTCATACCCACAACGGAAAGGTTTCTATGTGTTAGACACGGATGCCAGTATTTCTGGACTTGGACGTGTTCTTTCCCAAATTCAAAACGGACAGGAAAAAGTAATTGAGTACTTCAGCAAGACGTTGTCCAAACCAGAACGTAGCTATTGTGTGACACGAAAGGAACTATTGGCTATTGTCAAATCTATAGATCATTTTCACAAGTATCTATATGGACAACATTTTAAAGTTCAGACCAACGATGCTGCATTGAAGTGGTTATTGCAGTTGAAGACCCCAGAAGACCAACTAGCTCGCTGCATAGAAAAACTAATTGTAAACACTATTAAAATTGATGTTCCTGACGATTGGACAAAAGAGATATTAAGAGAAGAGCAGTTAAAAGATCAAGAAACTGGTACTATTCTGGAATAGAAAGAAAGAGGAGCCCGACCCGACTGGAAGGACATTTCAAACAAGGCAGTGGGACTCAAGGCTTTGTGGGTACAATGAGATTCCGTTAGAGTAGAGGATGGACAACAGAAAGGAGCTTGGGAAAGTCTAGATGGGAAGGAAATTACTTTGAGATTGGTAATTCCCAGGTGTCGCATACAAAAAGTACTCCAGGGAGTGCATAATGAAACGTCTGGCGGACATTTTGGCATCAACAAAACTCTCACAAAAGTACGCGAACGATTCTACTGAGTGAACAGCCGTCAATATGTGGAGGCTTGGTGCCGCAAATGTGAAGTTTGTACGGTAAGTAAGGGGCCACGGTCTAGAAGTAAGGGCCAAATGAAACAATATAACGTAGGGGCTCCTTTTGATAGAATTGCGATCGACGTAGCTGGTCCATTCCTCGTGACAGATGATGGGAATAAATACATCTTAGTTGCCATGGACTATTTTAGTAAGTGGCCTGAAGCTTATGCTATACCAAACCAAGAAGTAGACACACCAGGTGAGGAGCGACTTTCCATAAATGACTATGCCGATGAAGTTGGTGAACGGCTAAGGAACATTCATGAGCTGATATGAGACCGAATTGCCATAGCAAGTGATTGCATGAAGGCTCGTTATGATCTTAAGGCGAATTCAGGAGGTTCCAGGCCGGAAATCTGGTTTGGCTATATAACCCACAACGAAAAAAAGGCAGGTCCTCAAAACTTCACCCTACCTGGGGAGGCTAATACACTGTCATCACCAGACTAAACCACGTTGTATACCGAATTCAGTAAAGTCAAAAGTCAAAGACGAAGGTGGTGCATATAGATAGACTAGCCAAGTATGCAGGGAACAATGAATTACCTGATCGGGACGTTCAGGCTTAAGGAGGGGCAGTGTTACGCCACTGGACTGTGTAGACTGGTTAGATGAGACTGGAATTGTACGAGAACGGCCGGGAATATTCTGGAATGTTCTAAACCGTGTGAATGGTTGTATAAATAAGACGTACGGTGGGACGAGACTCAGTCTTAAGTTGAACGTGAACGAGCAAAGAAGAAATAACAAAGAGACTTATAAGTGTTCAAGTGTGATTATAGTTAAGACAGTAATTAATCTATTGTTAATTGTTAATTAGTAAATAAATTAGTGAGTAAGTGTTACCTGGACATTCAATCAACGAATCTACGAGTATAGGTGTTTGTGTGGATAGCAAACACGTAACAATAATTTTATCGAAACATCCAGTCATATTTCTTAAATTCAACTGTATTGGTTAAAGAGCTAAAAGTAAATTGACTTTACTTTTAGCTCTGACCACAGCCACTTATTGTTTTTAACTTGTGTGTGATGTCTAGATAAGGACCGGTACTTTGTGTGACAATTAACTACTAACTGGAGCTGAGCAAGTACTATATATTCATAAAAGTCGATGAAATCATAATCATTATACAAAATATTTCAACTAAAAGTTAACTCAATACAACAAAATATTTGTTATTATAACTACTTTAAAAATAAATACAATAATTAAAAAAACGCAAATTTAGTTAACTGGAACACAAAATACCAGGCTTAAGTATTTTATTTAAATTATTAACCAATACAGTGAATTTAAACAATATGATTAAGGTTTCAATGAAATAATGAAATTAGTGTACTTACAGATTATGTCAATTATTAATGTTATTAGGCCTTGAGGAAGTTTATAGCCGAATAAACGAAACGTAGGCAAGATGGTATTTTTCCTATCCTTGGTTTTGTTCTGGAAAAAAATTGCTTCAAGGACACAAATTTCAAATTTCGGAAAAATATGAATTCAGATTTAATATATATATATATATATATATATATATATATATATATATATATATATATATATATATATATATATATATATATATATATATATATATATATATATATATATCATAAAACATGATTCGATTATCTATCTTCACCAATATAAAACTGCAAAAAGTTCGTATTCGTTATTAGAGCCCGTATCTTGGGTAACATTTCCAGAGAGGGATTCTGAATTACACGACACTAGTGATGCGATATACAGTGATTTTTTCCATGTCACAATAATTATTAGTAAACTATTTTATTATCATAAAAGATGTAGTTCTCTAATACTTTTGTAAAGTTACAGTTAAAAGCATCGGCTACCAACAATTATTGCCACACAAGCTCAAACATCATTAAAACAAAAGTTTTATTATATAAACCATAATGATAATCCGTACGAACACTTATTGAGATGTTTACGTTTTTCAACAGAAAAAAGTGTCCCTGACTCTCGAGACGGGTGAAAGATAATTGGCCATATTATGTAATATTATTTATGCCCTGGCATAAAGTTTATAGCAAAATTTAGCAAAGTGCAACGTAGTGTAATAAATATAGCAAATCCTAAATACTATTTTTTTGCTATCCTCGACCTAAATCCGGTCTCTACTAATACGTAATACGCTACAACCCCCTCCAGTTGTATATGTACCAGGATTAACCTATCCTTATCTGGGCCTCCGGTCCAGCTGTATCACTTTAGTATGTGTCGATATTAGCAGGGGATAAACATTGTTGCGACAGTTAGTAAAATATGGCGCGACCACTGCTATCTGTTTACACGGGAAAATCGTGGATTTGTGAGTACCCCTGGTTAACATTTAATGGTGTCGAACTCAAGTGTAAAAGGTGCAATATTACTCTGTCATGGGAAAGAAAGTCTGTAATTACTACGCACATGTTTTAAATTTTTATTTTTTGTGGATTTAATTTAACAAATCAATTTAACGTTAGCGCCTACACATTGTATTCAGTGTTGCCCAGACACGTTCGCAAATTTAGTGTCAATGACAGTGGCACTTCCCTTAGTAAATCCAGCGCTGTAAGAATAAGTGTAGCAATATCGACAGTGATGCACCCACTACTACGTATAATCCCCTCCAGTTGAATCAGCAATAAACTACAAAAAGTGGTAAGATTTTTTATAATTTCATACTACCCTCCTATACCGATCTTGATTTTTACGTCAATGTCATCCAAGATACGGGCTCTACTATTTATAATTTTTTAAAACCAAAAATTTTTTTTTATTTAAAAAAATTTAAAATCATGTAAAAAAAACTTATTTTTAAGCTTTTTAAAGGTGACCTTTTTAAAAAGTATTGTAATGATAAAGTTTATAAAGATGTTTAAAACGAAATACATATTGGACTGAGAACAAGGGCCTGTCAAACAAGTTGCCCGATTGCTAAATGGTTGAGAGTCCGGTCCTGTCTAAATATCATAAAATTATAAACAACAGTAAAATGTAATAATTTATCTTAAATAAATAAATGTTAGATTACGAAATGATAAATACCTAATTGTGCTGTAAACCTACTCTACATATGTTTTGCAATGGTAATAAAAAAGATATACATATGTAGTAGACTGTTGTAATCATATTTTAAGTTTAAGATGTTTTTCAGAAGCAAATAATTATTAAAAAATAATTTATCCGTTTTGCAGAGGTGGAGAAGTTTTACAAACTGTGATTTAAGCGTTGATTTTGTATTGGCTTATGATGAGCAGGGAAAACATGAAGATGTGGAAAGGAGGAAACTGTTTGAGAATAATTTGGAGACTACGGGACTAATATTAGAAAGAGAAGAGAATCAAAGGATACATTTTGTTAAAATTCATGTGCCTCGTGATGTATTGTGTCGATATGCCGAAATTCTAAAACTGAGATTGCCTATTAGAGATGTAAGTATACAGTAGAATATAAGCTAATGCTGGCATATAAGTCCCTATTTCGTAGTTCTACAATCATTTGTGGACCTCAACTTGCTTTAGTCTTACTTGTTATGTATTCCAATATTTTTGGATGGTTTTTGAAGACATAATCTCGCATGTCGTTTTTGAGGTTATATTGTAAAATAAAATAAAAAGTTGCTTTTAGAAAGTTTGTTTTTATGTATGTCCAAAAATACAAAAGAATTTCCTCAATTTTTTTGTTATTAAAAAATAAGCAGAATTAAAAAATTCACACAGATGAAAAATTATTCTCAAATCAAATAAACAGATATTTTTAAAAATTATGTTTTTAATAATTAAGGCGTTGAGTGAAGGAATTGAAAGAGGCACAACACGTATATTACAGCGTTCCATAGTGCCCTCTCATCTTCCCCGCACCCCATTATCCACTGACCGTGTAGTGCCGCCACCTTAGCAGTCATAAACTTGTAGTTAGGGTGGCCACCTCAAATTCACAATTTCAAGAACATAATGGCAAATATAAGGACCCATGACACTGATATTTTATTGCTTTTAGGCAAATATAAAAATATACTTGCTATATATAAAATAAGAAAAACAAACAAACATAACTTATTATCCCAGAGTAATGTCTATATAGATGACTGATATCTCAGCTAATCTAAGTTGTTTTACAGTTACACTGCATACATAAAAACATAATTTCATTTAATGTAGCCTCCATAACCGTAAAACTATTTAGATTAACTGAGATCTCAGAAAGAACGCGCTAATGTTGGCCTTGTCACAAATACAACATGATTTTCTTTTATGGAGCCACAAGGTGGCTATGTTACCTTTTAAGGGGGTTACCGCGCTTGAATTCACTACGAGAGACGCTATAGTGTAGGGTAAGGTGCATGTCATTGAACGTTAATGTTTACTATGGCTTTTTAACGCGAATTTTTAGTAATATTTATAGATATTAACTGAAAAACATTTAACACAATGATAGCAGACGGGGAAAGTGGTAATTTACTTGCTCAGTAGGGAAATTATTGTACCTACCAGAGGTTTCTTATGTCATTAAAGTTGGGTTAAAACAACGAATATGCTTGATTATTACTTACGATTTTCTCTAGTAGACTCCTTTGGTAACGCAGAATCGTCATGATTAAAATATTCCTTACAAACACACGAATGTTTCGAAGGAGTAAAGTTATCCCTGCGAATCGCTACCAACCACTGTTTTAGGCGAGTTTTGTCTCTCGGAGGCATATGTCCGCCTTTTGTTTCCGAACAAAATGGAACTGCACGACATTTTTTTATTTTATTTACTGGTGTAGAAAATAATTACTCGCCAGTGGCGCCAACTGGTGAGCCTAAAACGGCAGCCTCATTGTATTGCAATTACTTGTTTACGATTTCTCCCTAGCTGGGTCATTTATTTTTATTAAGTTGGGCGCCACGTGACTCTTGACGTCACGAAATAATGTTGGTAGTTTGAAAAAGTTCCTTGTGCTTGATCGTAGGTATGGAATTTTCTCAAGGTCGATTTTAATGGCGCAGAGTTACAAGGTAGCCTGTTATTAATCTCTTAGAATTTTTATTTGCCTTTAGGCTGTGCTGGGCACAGCTGAGTAGGTCTTCAGCAACTCCACTTCGGCATCCTGGCTTGAGGGACTTATTGCTACCTTAGATTCGTAGCTGAGTTACCAAGTGGCTTTTACTTGTATTTTTATTTATTAGGGCTCGAAAAAAAATTTGCGCAGGTGGTCCCTGGCAATTTGACTTTTTTCTAGCTTGAAAATCACTGTGTAGTACTGAAAATATGTTCTCAGTCGTTTTTTTAGGTGAAATAAAATTGACAAGAACGTCTTTTTACTTCCCTGTAAATACTTTTAAGACAATGAATGTAATTTTTTTCAAAGCAGCTGAAGGCCGAAATATTTTTTGTTAAGCAGGTCTCTACCAAACTTGCTTTCTGTTCCCTGAAAATGATTTTATGAAAGTTGATTCGACTTTAGTGTCGTTGAAAGCCAAAAAATAATTTTGACCGAGAGGTCTTTAAAAAAAACCAAATTTATGCTCCTGAAAATGATTTTTTTTAAGACTAGATTGAAATTAAGTTATTTTTCCAGTGAAAAATGATTTTGGACAGAGAGTCCCTTGCAAAATTGGAATTTATTAGCGAAAGCAGGTGATTTGTAAGTGATAAATTATTTTGATCAAATCGTTGAGACCAAAAATAAAATTAGACATGGAGTCCTGTAGATGAAAGTAAAATTCACAATCACAAAACACTTTCAAAAAATGTTTTGAAGAATTGTTGTAATTCAGCAGACTGGACGGCAAGTTGACCTACAACTCGGTACTACTATGCCAAAAAGTTAGCACAAGAATTCACACTACTATTCTTAATAATGGACAATTTACAAAATAGAGTCGGATTCGAAAAAGATATGTTTGCGCAATGTTCTTTTTTTTTTGCTGAATGCGATTAAGGTAAAAATAAAAATGATTTGAAAAAATTATTTTCAAACTGCTATCGAAAATTGTTAAAAATTAAAAAATTATTTTTTCGATGTCCCAGTGAGTCCAAATTTTTGTAAAAATAAATTTTAACAATTCATGTCATTAGTCAATGACATGAATTGTTAAAATTATTTTTACAAAAATTTTGGCTGTCGATCCTTAAAACTCAAAATTTTTTAATAATTCTGAAATTTAACTGGCACCCTAGTAATCACCTGGAGAGCTTAGAACTAGCTAAATTTTATTAAAAATATGGATTCGGTGTCAAATGAAGCTTTGATTTTAAAATAAGTTAAATTTTCTAATATAAAAGTAAAGTTCGAGACTCAACAAACCTAACTTCGCAAAAAAAATAATTTTGAAAATTGAAACGAAATCCCTAAGTAAGTCGGTTCCTTACCTTGCCTAGGAGGTTTCAGACGATGATCTTATAGCATATACGTTTTGTTTTTTATTTTTAAACAGCTTACATCCATATGAACCTGTTCAGTGTTTATTAAATAAAAAATAAGTTAGATTTTTTACAATAAAATCTAATGACTGAAGACTCCTCAAGCCAAATTCCACAGTGGTGAAAGTCGCCGAAGAAGTACTTCTAGTTCTCTGTGGTAAATGTTTGAAGGTTACTTTGTACGTAATAGACGCTGACGTCGTCTTCTTGTGGTTCAAAAAAAAATAACAACCCAGCCTTTATACATGGAGAAATTTCTTAGCGCCTTTGTGACTTCTTCAGGGGCCTGTGTGAGGTCCATACCTGCGAAACAGCCGACAAGGGACTGTTTTCAGGACTCTAGACAGTTGGTGTTGGGATTCGCATCTGGTTTTAATATAATTTTGTTCGTTCACGGAGTGACATCTGAGACTGTTAAATGCAAATAGGTAATTGAATTGTCTTAAAAATAAATTTTATATTTATAATAGTAGTGTCGTAATCTTTTGCGACGTTAACATGATACAATCTTTTTCAAAAGCTTCACGTGGTAAAAATGATCCACCCAGGATGAAAGCTCCGACACGGCTAGCTGACTGGCCTGGCTACAGGGCGTACCAAACTCTGATTTTACAAGTCTCGTATAAACGAATCTGACGGTTTATGCATCGTTGTGGAAACAATGATTATTGCCTGAAATATTTTACTTTAATATTGATTGTTATTTGTAAAATTATTTTTTAAGTGTCTGTGACTGGCATCTTTTAAAATTTGTATGGCAGAAATTTAGCAGTTACTATCTTATATTTACTTTGGTTTTGCAGGCAAATATTTGCATCTGTTGGATACCAAAGTTGAAAATTTTGTGTGGCTTTTCAGAAAGCAGTAAAATCTTTCAGACTGGTTTGTACTTATACTTTGTGACTGTCTTTATGAGTTTTGGCTATTTTAATGGTTGCAAGTACATCGAGATAACCGTCGTCGCGCTTTTGCTGTAGAACAGTTGTTTGAGGAAAATTAATTTTACTATCTTTCGTTTTAAAAATCGGAGAATTGAGATAAAAATTGTTTGGTTTGAAGTTTTGAATATGGTTTTTTTATCCTGTATCTAATTTGCTACAAAATTGGTGTGGCATGTGAAATTTTGGACCCGTGTAACTTCGGTCTCGGGCTTTCTTTATGTTTTTAATGGCTGAGGGCCTTCTATGTGATATGGATGATTTTTTGGTAACATTGATTTTTTTAAAAAATTTTAAATTTTGTAGAATTTTGGTTCTATAACAGCTTATAAGATAAAGCTCATTACTCGCTATCAAATGTTAAAAATTCGGGATATTAAGTGTTCTTCCAGGCGTTTTGGATGGACGCAAAAAAGGGAGCCTAAATCCAAGACGTCCGTTTTAGACGGTTGGCAACCCTAATTAGAGTTGAGTGAAGGTCGAAGGATTTCTTCACTAATTCTGATGTGCTGGGATTTGATCAGCACAGTGGCGTATTTACGAGGGATATAAGGGGGGATATATTCCCCCATGGTCTCAAACGAATCTGCATGTTCTTATGAAACTTGTTGAAAAACTTCTAAAACCAAAATAACAGCTTTGTTAACACAAAATTTTAAATACAGTATATTGAGATCCTTCGCTATAAAAAATATGTTAAAAATAAACCGAAATATTACACCTTCACTTCCCTTCAATGCCTGCGTCAATCGGCGCAGTCTATCTGTCTAGGTCTATGGCGAGAATATGAATAACATGGTTACTAAATGTTGTCAGATGTACCTTTTTTTTTTGGGCGGCTGGTGAAATTTAAGTTGTCCCATCTTAGTATTGAAGCATGGGGCCTAAGCGATACTCTAAGACATAGTAGTAGTAGCTAGTTATTTTATTAGGCAAGTAGGCCACAATGGGCCCTTTTTACCTAGGAACCTACAGTTTAGCGTGGACTCCGAACCACGGTCCTCGACTGTCAATTAACCCACCGCCTGGGCCGGCCCGCCTGCACCGCTAGCAGAGTGGCAAACCTCCTGGGTAGGTCTCTTCGACCCTCCACCCGGGCTTGCCTCTCCGCCTGCATCAGGCTAGCGGCCTTCCCGGGATTGTCTGTTGACAGCCTACCGACTGTTAGACGAGCTATCGTTCATCCATCTAATTGCCGGACTCGATCAGTGCTGCTTAACTTCACTGATCGAATATTAGAAATTAAACGGATGTCCATACCTCATCCCCCTACTCTAAGACATAACTATAAAAACTAAATGAAAAATTGGTTGTAAAAAAAGTAGCGATTGAAATTTTCGAAATAAAGTTGTAAAAATTATGTCCTAGACAAATTGAGGAGCAATCGTACAAAACGCAACAAATCCATTTTTAACTTATTTTAAGTTAGGGACAGTGCATGTATTAGATATGAAATAAACCCAACGGCGGTATCAGATCATTCAAAACACAATAATTCCCATTAAAATTTAACCCCGAATGTAAGCGGTTCAATCATAACATAATAAATCCAACATGATGCACAATTTATTTTTATTTCAATCAATTGTAATGATCTAGAAGAAGAAGAAGAGCGAGAATGTGACTGTTTAGCGAGGTTCGTAAAAGAGTAGGTTACCTCTTAACTTCTGACCAATAGAATTAAGGGCGGGAATACGTCATCTGTATGCCATATTTGAAATATCGTATGCTTTCGTTTAGAACTTTAAAGTTTATGAATTATGTTAATTTTATATACTTATGTTTATTACTTAATTTAACATGTGTTTTAATAATCAAAAGAACACTATAATGAAAATAATTGAGGAACAGAAATACTAATTATTGAATAAACTTGCGTACATTTATTTTCTTGGCGTTACATGTTCTGTGTATAATCAAAATAAAACTACTATTCTCATTAAATTTTATATTGTCGATTATAAATTATCACCAAATTTAATCATTTTTTTTAACAAATCCTCACAGGTTACAACATATAATGTTTTGGCATGGTTTTTAAAATACGTGTGTTTGTCTGTTATTTGATGATTATTTACTCCCTACTTGATCTCTGGAAAAGCCAAAGCGATTTTAATGAAATTTTGCATATAGTTTTGAGCAAAGACGAAAATTACGTTTATACAAGGTGGTTTAAGAATGCCGACCAACCAGTTCGAAAATGTTATAATTTATAATATTTATGGCATGTTCCAGTTCATTAATTATGATTTCCAATAAAACGAAGATTTTCACATTCTATAGCTAATATACACAGGGTGATCCTTAAGTACATGCATCGAAAAATTCAGGAAATGATTCTCAAACCTATATTTAAGACAAAAAAGCACAAATGATGTTATGTTAATAAATTAATTTCGGAGATACTATGAGTTGATTTAAAAAAAATTCTTTAAATGTTTACAAAAAAAATCTCTAAAACTACTCTTTATGCACAGCAAGTTTGATAAAAATAAATCTTCAAGCATTTCAGACATCTTCAGGAGTTTTTTTTTTTTAATCAACACACTATCAACGAAACGAAGCAGTTATGAGCAAAACTTTATTTATAGCCTTTCATCTCAAAACAGGACAGAGGTTTAATAGTCAAAGAAGGTGAGAAAAAACAGTATAGGATGCCACAAATAAATAACTATAGACAAATATCAAAATATAGGTTCAAGAATCATTTCCTGCATTTCCTCGATGTACTTATAAGGACCACCTTGTCCTGTAACCAAGCACTGATTTCAGTTTTGTAAATAACTCATAGTCCTTTATAAATATTATGTAAAAGAAGGAAGGGGGAAAACTAAATGAACCCATCCTATTTCACCAATTAAATATTTTAGAAAATATTACCAAATAACTTATATACCAATATATAAAATAGCTAAATAGTGTAGAAATTAATGTAATTTAATTATTAACCATAACATATTACATTTGTTCTTCTAATTGACTAGTAACAAATTTTAATAAGTAGTTTATTTAACAGTTAAATAAATGATTTTAGCTATATTCCAGTAAACACCAAACGCTGATTGTTTACCGGGCCTTTACTGGAGATGCTAGCTAAACAAAAACCCAGTAACGGCCTATACTTTGGTGGTTACTGAGATTATATTATTTATTATTTCTTTCTTTCTATGTGGAAATGATTATTGAAGCTGCATGTTTAAAATATTTTATTAACAGTAAGATATTTTACATTAACACAAATAAAAAACAAATATATAAATAATTCAATCCCTTTAATACATTGACTGCCATAACTCGGTCTGTAAGACCGAGTGTCATATTTGTACAGTACCACCATTTCGGTCTATCAGACCGAGTCACGTATTCAAGATCTTGACGCCAGTTACGCGGTCTGGCATACTTTTATCTACATTTCTTTTACTCTTGAATTTGATTGTCCTTCATATTGTTCAACAAATTTTTGCAACTTGATTTTTCCTTTATTTACAAAAGCAAGTTGTTTTCGTTTTCCTTGATTTTTTCTTAAATTCTTCATTCTCTAGCAAGAGGACATTATAATTACATAGTAATTCTTCAGATACACCTTCTTGGGAATTTCCTTTACTTGTGGATGGAATGTTTTCCATATTTCATATAGACAATAATGGATTTAAAATTTGTATAACGATCTCTTTACGTTCTCTAGTTTTAACAAGTTCACCTCTTGCCGTTAAGCTGGACATTTTTGTCAAAGTTTCAGGCAACAAATTAAGTGATGGAATAGCTAAAACATTAAAATTATCCACATATTATTTTTCAGTAGATAAATTTTATATTGCCTACCAGTTTTTTTTAAGTTAATAAATATACTTCATCTTATGTACTTTCTCAAAATAAATGTAGGTAATTTAAACCAAATATTGCCCTTTATATAAAAATCCAAATGTCACTTAAAATGTCAAAAAACCACTATAAAAAGAGGTCCTTAACAATATAATATAACTAATAATTACTATAAGCAAAATATCAAAATAATAGCAAATAACCACAAAAAACGACCATAACAATAGACACAACAAACGTATGATTTTACGACACGGCATACACGACGCGTTACATTCCCCTTCCGTCTCTCCTCACCCAAGTTAAGCGGTAACCAACTCCTTTACGGACCTCGACTGTTTGGAGCCTAATCATGGTGCCCATGTTTATTATTATTTTTTTTTTTGTTAATTTTAGTTTCTTGTATTAGCAATAAATATATTTTAGTATTATCTACCAGATGTTTTTACGAAATATAAGTTATGATTATGAGTTTTTTAGAAAAAGAAAGTGACTTTTCTTCACTCAAACTGTAATAAATCCTATTATAAATGAAACAAACTGTAATATATCCATTTGAGTCAGTCAAAACGCAATAAATCCATGTTTTTTATAAGGAATTACTTCCATATAAAACAAAAAAATTTTCAGTCAATAAGTAGTATCAAAGTAGTGTAGGTATATAATTTTTGGTCGTATTAATTATGTTCTATATATTGTACTTATTATTGCCAATTGGCGTTTTAATATTCTCAGACATTTCTGGTAGAACGTTTTTTCAATTTACTCGAAATTGTTCTAAATGGATTTATTGCGTTTTATATGATCGTTCCTCAATTGTAATTTTTTTTTTTCAGGTTCAGATGGAAAATGTTTCAACAAGTTTCTAATTTCGTCAAAAAAAATTTTGAAATTTGCACAGGGAAAAAATAAATCTGAAATAAAATTTGAAAACGGTGTAACTTCATAAAAAAAGCAATATTTTTATATGAAATAAGAAATCTGTCTATATATTTTCCACCTAAAAAAAAATGTTTTACACATTTTTACAAATTGTTTAAGAAAATAACTTGGAGGAGCACACAATTTTTGCAACTTTGCAAATTTCAATCGCTATTTTTACTTTCTTATACCTAATGTAAGGAAGTAAAGTTTATTTCAAACTTATTTGCAACAAAAAAAAAACGTCGGCATCTTTGATCCCTTTACCGCCGTTAAAGAAGCTGACGTTTTTCATGTTACAAATCAGTTTGAAATAAACTATATAGTAATCGTGATTTTTTTTCGACCTTGAGATTTTGATTGATATATACATTTTGAACCCTCCTGAATCCATTCTATTTTCCAATGATGTCTGTCGGTTCGTGTGTGCATGTGGGTGTGGGTATTCGCGTTAACTCCATAAATACTAATGGGAAAATTCCCAAATTTGGCAATTAGGATTTTCAACATTTTAGGTAACACATTAAATTTGACGAATGTGATACCACCAGAAAAGACAGAATGATGAAAGAAGAAAAAAGGTACAATTTCGGGAAAAATAATTAAAGAATTTTTATTGCATTTCTGGACGAATCTTAACGAATTATAATGAAATAACATAACTTTAGGGCAAAAATCTGTCTGCGTGTCTGTAGTATCGCAATAGCCAGCCACAGTTTTTGAGATAAAGCTTTCAAATTTGGTACACATGTTCTAATGGTCAAAGACAATGATAAATTCGGTGATGAGCAAAATTGACCTGCTGAAAGGGGGTTCACGGGACCCAAACTTTTTTGCATTTGACTACAAAAAAACATATTCTTGATGAAAGATTATTAATCACGTCTATTATATCAAGCCAATAAAATATATTTTCCATATACTTTAAATAAGGCTGATGGAACTGAAATTTTGTATACATTTGACCTCATAAAATGGGGTTAGGATAAATTTTGCAGTTTAACGTTTGAAATGTCTAATTTAGTTATAAAAATGTCAATTGTCAATAAGAAGAAATTATTAAAAAATATTACATGAATTATTAATTATTATTGACAGTATCGAAGGACACAGATAATTAATTATTTAAAATTTTTAATGAAACACTTCAAGGTGTCAAGAATTAAATTAGAATGATTTTTTTAGATCAGGATGATATACACTGGTATAAGAAAGTTATATGCTGGCTACATCAGATATTTTTCTTTGCAAAACTTCTTCATTTAGTCTTGGTAGTTATGCGTTAAATTATCCTATGTCCTATACGAAGATATGCCATAACCTCAATTTCACCAACCGCCACTGCCGTTTTTGCTGTACAAACTTGGGGAAAGAAATAAAAGTAGTGTGGAGTGTGTTCGTTTAATTGAAAGTAAATCACTTGGTATATTTCCAGTAATTTATCTTGATGCTTGATACCTTTCGTTATATTCCAAGGATGGGGGAGGAACGGCAACTGCCTCAACTTGTTTCTCCCAGGCGGCGCGCGGCGCCCACAATTACTGTAGTGGTTTACTAAGTATATTTTTTCGTTTTTATGATAATCTTCCTTATAAAATGTTAAATTTCCTTCCCTTCCGGATTAATAAAATTTTATTGATAAATTTAAATAATCGTAATCTGATTTTAAATACCTATGTATGTTTCATTTGCAATAAGTATTTATTACATTGAAAGATTATTTATTTCTTAGCACAAGTTACGAATGATTTATATGAGACAACAAGTAACTTTGACTGATAAACATATTTTTCTTAGATAGAGAATAATGTTTATTTGCGTATACAGGACGTCTTTATAGTGCATCAAAGTCCAATATCGGCCGTATTATTAGAATACTACTATCAGTTCGGCTGTCCCAAATATAAATGCTGCATATGGCATATATATACATATGAAATCAATAGACTTTACAGTGTATACATGTACCTTAGAACAACCAAGTTAAAAATAAAAAGAATAATACTTTAATGGTTTTTAATGAAAAAGTATCTCTAACGATTTTAGGTATAGGACATTATTCACAAAATTTGTAGAGAATTAACGTGCTAATTTAAAAATACGTATTTCACTAGAAAAATTTCAGAAAATGCACTTTGATATATTCTAAATTATCACTAGTGTAAAATATATCCTGTATAATAATAGCAATTAAGATTTGGTGGTTGTGTCGTTGAAGTACATCCCTTGTCTACATAACTACAAAATAAATTTTCTTAATTAGTAGTAATATACACACACACAACGAATTAATTTGTTAAACCTCGTTCCGACCAAAATTTTCATATTTATTCGAATAACACCAAATCAAAAACCAAAAATCTGGAGGTCGTTGGAAAGGTAATTTTACACCGAATTCAAAAAATTAAAAAATATATAGGATGTTCCATTTAAAAAAAAAAAGATATCGCTGTAGCCAGTCACCCTGTATATTTTAAAATATGAACCTTTTGACTTTACACCATTTAAAAAAATTCCCAAAGTCTTCTAATAAGGCCGATATTGGATTTTGTCGCATTATTGGAACACCCTGTATGTATATGAAATATATGAAAAAAGATTTATTTATATTAGGTATATTTTATTTCAGTTAAAATATTTTTTTTTATGTGAAGACATGCCTTTCATCTACTGATAAGCGACATGCCAATGGTGAATCTTGATAGTAAAACACCCTGTCCATTTCACATCATTTTAAATTTTCATGACAATTCTCGTTTACACTAATTTTGTTTAACTAGAAGTTAGGAAGTTGTGAATAAACAATTAAATGAATATTAAGAGCTATTAGTGTTGTTTTTAAATAAAATGGCGTGTGTTACGTTAATTAGACTATTAATTCATCAGTATGTTTTAGGATGATTCTGAAATTCCAAAAGATAATATTATAGTTACTACTGCCAATAAGCTATTACAATGTTGCCGGGTATCTTTGGATCCAAAATTATTTCCAGTTAAGAAATATCAACTAACAGCTGAATTTAACAAAGATAAAGACTATTTGTAAGTAATGTTAGAAACTATTAATTAAATAATAATTAAATTTTGTTTTTTAATCATTGCAGATTTGATGTTGACGCTCCAGACTTTTTTAATACTTCAGTTCGAATTACCGTCATTTCATATATTTTGGAAAGGGAAAGATTTGGAAATGAAGATCAGGATAAAGGCATTAAAAGACTTATAGCGGAAGGTGTTTATAAGGCTGCCTATCCCTTACATGATGTAAGTAAAACAATTCAGATGGTTGTATGGGAACTGTTTTGAGTGATACGTTTCAAAATCATATGTTCCCAAAAAAAAAAAAAAACTATCAGATATTATTTGATATTAACGGTCAAGAAAAGAAATACATATATATATATATATATATATATATATATATATATATATATATATATATATATAAATATTAAATATAAAATTTTTTTTTTTTTTTTTTTTTTTTTTTTTTTTTTTTTTTTTTTTTTTTTTTTTTTTTTTTTTTTATTTTTTGTGAGAGGTATGAACTTCTCATATGGTCTGAATCTACTCCCACCATGGCCCGTCTATGTATAGATAAATATTTTAAAAAACTAGGTCCCGAAAACTTAAAAATATTATTATATTAAAAATCAACTAATTTTTTAAAAAAGAACAACTACTCAGCGGGCAAATACCCCGACCTGCATTGAATTACACCTTCAAATCATGATAGATCGATAACCAGATATATATCTATATAGAACTATATATGTATATCTTCATATCATATATTATATATATATATATATGATAGTCAACCTGCTATTTATATACATACTAGGTGACCTGATAGTCGTGACAGGTATGATACTTCTCATATGGTCCTGAATGCTACTATCGACGACATGGGGGGGGGGGGGGGGGGCCCCCCCCCCGGGGGGGGGGGGGGGCCCCCCCCCGGGGGGGGGGGAAAAAAAATGGGGATGGGGGGGGGGAGGACCCCCCGGGGGGGGCCCCCCCCCCCCTCTATATTCCCCCCTAAAAGGGGGGGGGGGAAAATATTTTTTTTTAATTTTCCATTTTTTTTTTGTAAAATAATAAAATGATATACATACAGAGGTTTTACAATCGTAAATGAGACACGTTGTATATATAATTTATAGACTGCAGTGAATATATTCTTCATAATCTGTACAGGAAAATGTTTTCTGCCTTGAACAGATTCTGTACTGATAGTTTTGGATTATTATTTTTCCACTGTATTTAATAAGTTATTTATTATGTACTATGATTTTTTACAGCCATACTATAAAATTATGTATTTTAGGGAGATGTACGTGATCACGGTTCTAAGAGAAAACTGTTATTAGACGAATGGGCATCTGTATCAAAATGTATAAAATTCCAACCAATAGACGAAATAAAAGATTACTTTGGAGTAAAATTTGCTTTATACTTCACATGGCTGGGTTTTTATACCCACATGTTGATACCAGCCGCCATAGTTGGTGTCCTATGCCTTACATATGGTATTATTACAGCAAGCTCAGATGCTTTAAGTAGAGATATATGCACTAAAGATATTACCATGTGTCCAAGATGTGATAAATATTGTGATTATTGGAAACTAAATGAAAGCTGTAAATACTCGAAAATACAACATTATATTGATAATCCAGCAACCATATTTTTTTGCTGTTTTCATGTCCTTTTGGGGTACACTTTACCTGGAATTATGGAAGAGATACAGCGCAGAAATAACCCACCGATGGGGCCTTACAGGGTTTGATTTACAAGCTGAACCACCACGACCGGAGTATTTGCTACGATTAGGAACTGCGAAGAGAAAGAAGCTGAATGTCGTAACTCAATTACAAGAACCAGTTGTACCTTTTTGGAGGGTTAAACTTCCTTCTATCATCTTGAGTTTCACGATAGCCTTTTTCTGGACAATAATTGCACTTGGAGTGGTAATAGGAGTGGTTATATACAGAATGTCATATTTAACATCAGACATATTTTATGAGGATAAAACTAGTTACCGGATATATGTAGTACCGATAACCGCAGGGTTAATAAATTTAGTTTGCATTGTTATCTTAAATCTCATTTATGATAGATTAGCGGAGTGGTTGACAGAGATGGAGTTGCAAAGAACGCAGACAGAGTTTGATGATAGTTTAACTTTAAAAATATACATGTTCCAGTTTGTGAATTATTATTCTTCTATATTTTATATAGCATTTTTTAAAGGAAAATTTGTGGGATATCCTTCTAAATACAACAAAATTTTTGGATATCGCCAAGAAGAGGTGAGTTTAATTTTATAGTAAGTGGAAATGCCTTTTGGAAATTTGGAAAAAGTATAAAAAATGAAAAATTGTCCTTTTTCTACCACGTATTTATTAAATTTTTTTATTTCCTTGTTTTTGCAAATTTTCAACATGTCCATAATTTATGAATATTTAGGCCTAAAATTAAAAATTAGGTCCGATGACGAGTTACTTCAACAGAGAAATAATTTAAAAATACTTTCGTGGCTAGTAAATTCAACAAATTGTGCAAGCGGTAGGACATTATATTTAAATAAAAAGAAAAAGTACAAAAAGAACATTAAAATGGCTAAAAGTAATTTTTATAAAAATAAAATTAATAATTCTGGGAATAAAAGCAAAGAAACTTGAAAATAATAAATACAAAACTTGGTCGTACAAATAAAACACAAAATCCAATAGAATTGGCAATTGACAACAATATGAAAACCGATTCTGTTGAAATAGCTAATAATTTTGCAAATTATTTTAGCACGATATCCAAAATTAAACTATTTGAACATTTTGGAGAAAATTTGTCGTTACCATGCACCACTATTAATAACCAGCCACAAACTTTATTTGTGTGCTATATAGACGAATACATTATTAAAAGTGAGATTGCAAATCTAAAAAATAAAAATTCAACTGGACTTGTCGAAATTACTATCAAATTATTAAAGCGCACTAGTGACACTACAAGTAAATCTTTTGAATATCTAATTAAAATAGCTTTAGAATCTGATGTTTTTCCTGACATCCTAAAAATAGCATATATCATACCATTGTACAAAAAAAGATGATCCGCATAATATAGCCAATTATCGGCAAATCTCACTTTTGAGTGTAATTTCAAAACTAACAGAGAGGCTGGTTCACAACATGATGGTTAAATTTTTACATTTGCATAATATTATTTCACCCTGCCAACATGGTTTTATATCCACAAAATCTATTGAAACTGCTTCCTATTATCTTTTAGATCCTGTCTATAAAGACCTTAACAGAGGAATGTACGTTATATCACTAATGTTTGACCTCTCTCGCGTGTTTGATACTGTTAATGGTGAGTTTTTAGTAAGCAAATTATACAATACTGGAATACGGGGAACTTTATTGAAGTGGCTAGAGTCCTATATGTCCAACAGAAAATTGCTGGTAAAATATAATAATGCTGTCAGATATGAGGGATGTGCACATGGGAGTTCCTCAGGGTTCTGTGTTGGGACCATTGCTGTTTGCATTATATGTGAATGACTTACCAAAGCACATCACAAAAGGTAGAGTTACAATGTTCGCAGATGACACTACCATTACAGTGTCAGCACAGACCCCTGAGGAGTTAGCTGAAAATATAACTCATGCCTGCAATGAGCTTGATACCTGGTGTCAGCGTAATTAACTTATATTGAATGATAAAAAAAGCGTCTCCATAAATGTTCATAATAGAAGAGGACTTACTCCAAATTTTCTAGTGGCTAACAATATTAATGTGGTGTCAAACACAAAATTCTTAGGAACTTGGCTCGATGTTAAACTCTCTTGGGACAATCACATAGATTTTGTTTGTAGCAAATTAAGCTCTGCGTTTTTTGCTATTTTTCAAATGAAAACTGTACTTGATACGAATGGTTTGTTAAATATTTACTATGCTTTAGTCTACAGCCATTTGTCTATGAATATAGTCACATGGGGAGCAGGCGGAAATATAAACAGGGTATTAATTTCACAAAAAAGAATAATCAGACTCATTTTTAATTTAAAACCATTAGATAGCTGCAGAGGTGTTTATAAGAAAAATAAAATATTAACTGTAATATGTATTTTTATTCTAAAATGTGTGTGTTATTCATATAAAAATGTTACAAATCTTAATAAACTGGGAGATACACACATTTACAATACTCGAAATAATAACAAATTGACAATACCGCCTTACTCTACCACTTTGTATAAACATTCGCCTAATTACAATGCCATCAATCTGTTTAATAAACTTCCTGATCATCTAAAAACTATAACAGGCTTTAACAAATTTAAGACAGCTACAAAAAATTACTTAATAGAAATAAGTCTTTTTATAGTGTTTTAGAGTTTATGGCACAATAATTAATTAAATTAATTAATTTTCATACATGTTACTGTTTTGTTGTCTACTTTTCTTTTACTGTTCGTTTTCTTTTTACTGTTCGTTTTATACACTGTACATAATTTATTTGATTTACCATATATACATGTTATGTATCACACAATGGTTAATAAAGGTATTATTATTATTATTATTATTATTATTATAAAAAAAATTAAAATCAATTAATACTACGGTTTAAAGTTATAACAAACACTTTTCTATTAATATGTATTTTGGAATTCATTATTTTTTTTGTATACTTGTGACATTTCTGCAATACATGAAAACTCTTTCTTAATGAAACAAAAGAGAGAAGAGAAAAGTCTAGAGGAAAGGGAAGGAAATAAATATTTTTTTTCTTCCCTTTTTTACACACTATATTTTTACATCTCTATTACGTATTATCACTAAACAATCAATTATTTCTGGATTAGGTACATATTTTATTCATAAACTGTGATTTTACTGGATACAAAAGAAAAGATTATAGTAATTGAAACTATCAAGTTCTAGATTTTCTTTATTTCCTCATATATTATATATACGAAGTCGCGAAGATTTATTATTGGCGAAGCTAATAAGATCTCATGTTTTAGTGTAATCCAGGTGGCTGTTTAATGGAACTGACAATTCAATTAGCAATTATTATGATTGGTAATCAAGCTGTGAATACAATCATGGAAATGGTTATCCCATTGTTAATGAAAATGTATCAAACATTTAAAGTTACGACAGGAATAGCAAAGGCAGAAAAGGAGGAAGAAGTCTTAATTAGCTGTAATCAGTGGACTGAAGACTATAAACTATCAGAGTTTCGATCACGAAGTTTGTTTTCTGAATATTTAGAAATGAGTAAGTAAAAAAATGTACCTAGATAAGATGATTTAACTGAGAAGATTTTCTGAATAAAAATTTTACAAACTACGCAGCCAACCAGCTTGGATCAGTTATATCACAGACTCGGATATTTTAGAGAACCTTGTTGTATCACACAGTTCTATTCTCTTTATATAGTTGCATTAGTATTTATAAATTTCCTACAAAAACATAAGATGTCAACATTATATAACAGTAATATATGATCTACCAACATTACGTTTTTATAACATTAAAATGTTTTGGAAATATTTCGTTATCACATTGCGTACTTAGGGCATTAATTATTGATAACGATTTTAAGTTTGTTACAAACCATGTTCTTTACAAGTTGAAAATCTACGTAGGAATGTATTAATTATAGAACAACTATGATATATCTTACAGGGAATAATATTCTATTTTGTACAAGGTGTCCCATAATTAAGTACCTTTCTTCATGGGAAATCAGTTCATAAAGAAGCTATAATCCCAATAAATTCGAAACGTCTTAATTTGAAAAAATTAAATTTGAACCATTTACTAATTTCATGATATTACATATTTTGTAAAATTTTTATCTAAATATCATGATTTCCTGGGGTAGTTACAGAGGGGTTGGGGGCGAATTTTTTTTTAGACATTTAAAACGGAAAAAGTACCAGTGTCGAAAACTGCATAAAAAAAGGTGCTCTTATTAAATTTAGATATGAACAATGGTTTTGGAATTATTAGTATTTAGATATTGCAACACAGTATGGGTATACAATAATGGAAAGCTACATACCTATACAAAAATAATTTTACAATATTTTTAACAATATTTTTTGTAGAGCACTTAAAAATATCGTTTTAGGCAATGAAGCATGTAATATAAGGACAAACTTTTTTTTTTCAGAGTAATTTTATAATTAATATTATTTTAAGTTTGTTCAGAAGGTGAGAATAAAGAAAAAAAACAATTTTAAAAATACTTAAACCTAGCAAAGTTAATTTGTCTTGATGTTTCGAAAAATTTTTTAATCCTTCCACAAATCATGATATTTAGTTAAAAATTTGACGAAATATGTAACATAGAAATTAATAAATGGTCCAAATTTAATTTTTGTAACTTAAGATGTTTCGAATTTATTGGCATGTAACTATGTTGTACTTACTCCATTAAGGGGTCGTAGCTCCCTTATGAACTGATTTAAGACAAATGTTTATATACAAAACTCAAACTATGCAACCTATGTAAAAGGAGCAGGGTGAAGAAGTTTGTGTATGCGTGTGTGATAAAAGTTTTACTAAATAAATAATTTTTATTAAACGAGGTGTATTCAATTGGCCGTTTTAATAATAATTTATGCAATTAAATATGTTGCTTTCCTTTTACCACTAGCCTTGGCTAACTTAATAAGTTGTTTTACGATTACACTATATAAATAAAATAATAATTTCTTTTGATACAGTTTTCGTAACCGTAAAACAACTTAGGTTAGCTAAAACAGGTGATAAAAGTAGAGCAAATTTAATTTGGATTTTTGAAGGCGAAAATTAGCCTCAATAACCCTACCTCGCTAAAGTATTTCGGTTAGGAAAGAACCAATTCTGTGTTAGGCATATGTAATGTTGTCAGATTGTGAAAGTGTGATTATCAAAAAATAACTAGGATATTGCCAGATACTTCTAACAATACGCCAATATCCAAAAACAACAAACAAAAGTAAAAAACAATATTTGCATTTACAAGTTAGTCCATTAATATTAGCATAAATAGGAAAAAAATTTTAAAGTTTTGCCGCTTGGGGATTATACGCGTCAAGTGGAAAGTTTTCAAAATCAAAAGCTCCAAAGTAGAAAGTTCTCGCTTCATCATCAAAAACCACCCCAAACACATCTTGTCGTAGTTTTCGTCGTTTTTTTCAGAAACCGTTGACCCTACAAACAATTTTATACTTACAGAAAATATTCCTTAAAAATTTGCTACAAAGGTTCTATTAGAGTCAATAAATGCAATAGATTTCGAGCAATGAGCGATTGAAGTAGGGGGTTACGTGAAACTCGATACACATTTCATATTATCTTGATCAAACATGAATTTACGATTGTTATAAACATGACATAAATATCAAAGCAAAATATTTGAAAAAAACCTATGCTTCTGGGACTTTTTTTGCATTGTTTTATCATTTTTTGCACTATGATGCCTTTTGAAGTTGGAGCTCATTTCCACACCACCCTTGAGGTGGACCAGTGTTGCCAGGCCATTTTTCAGCTCAACAGTAGAAAGCCTTACAGGAAAGCAGTATATTGCTATATAATAACAGGAGAATTTTTTCAATGACAGTATTTAAAAACAATAGAACAGAAAATATACTTATGTTTCAACGAAAAATATTTTTTTTAACGCAAAATAAATTAATAAATAAAATAATTTAAAAAAAAAAAAAAAATATATATATATATATATATATATATATATATATATATATATATATATATATATATATGTATATATATATATATATATATATATATATATATATATATATATATATATATATATATATATATATATATATATATATATATATATATATATATATATATATATATATATATATATATATATATATATATATATATATATATATATATATATATATATATATATATATACAGGGTGAGTCACCAAGGGCGCCTCGATCGATATCTCCTTTAATATTTATTATTCAGAAAAAAGTTTCAAATAAAAGTTGTAGGAGGCCAAGAGTACCATATTTTAAAATTATTTCTAATCACACAGGGTGTTTGATGTAAGAGTGGCATATCAAAAGTATGTTTTTTTAAATGGGATACCCTATATATTTTTACAAATTCTTATTCCTTCTTTAATTACCTTTTCGAATATATCTTGTTTTTGAAATTCCGTTGCGGTTGTCGAATTAATCAACTTTTTTTCAAAAAAATGGTCATTTGCAGACCTCACTAATAAATTCTGCATGAGCGGTATTTTCAAAGATTATTCAAACTTTTTTTGTTAAATGTTAAACAATGCCATGGCCTAGCCTCCAGATATTTTAAAGTTGAAATTATTTGTACAGGGTGTTTATTACGATGATACAATAATGGCTAAATTTAATCTATCATAACTTCATTTTTTTAAATGGAACACCACTTATATTTTTTACATATTTGGATAGAGTTTTTGTTGCTCTACAATTTTTATTAACCTATAGTTATACCTAAAATCAACGGTTTCCAGTGAAACTATATTCTAATAAAAACATCAGGTAATTTCTAGAAATTCGTATATCATAGGAGGCATTGGCACATGTTTTTTTTTTGTTTTTGCAAGAAACAACTATGAGCATTATTGTTTCAATTAATGTAAGTTTCATCTTTTATGAATGAAAAGAAAGTTGTCTTATTATTCTACATTTAAATACTTGAACTGTGTGAATTCTCCAAATATCTAGATGGAATTTATCACTGACATTTGTTTGAAACAAATTTGAAACGGTTTTAATTTGCAGACTTTATTGTTACGTTAATTTCTACTTAAATAAGTACTTAAAGTGAATTTTTCTAAGCAAGAAAGAATTAATATGATTTACTGTATCGGGGAGAATTATGGTAATTGTTTGTTGGCCTCTAGATTGTATGGTCAAAAAATATCCAGACCAAAGACATCCGAATTGTCGCGCTTTTACAAAATTAAAAACTAAATTCAATGAAAGCGGAAAAGTTATGTTTAAGAAGCCGAAGCAAATTAAACCAGTCATAAATGAAGAAAACACATTATCTGTTGTGCTAAGCCTCGTAGAAAATCCACATGTAAGTTCAAGAATTTTAAGTAGGGAATTGGATATTAGTCAGTCCAGTATTGCAAGGATTATTAAAGAAAATAAGTTTCACCCTTATCATATCCAAGTATTGCAAGAACTAGAAGCTAATGATTTTATTAAGAGACGAGAATTTTGTGAATGGACAATTCAGAAAGTGCGAGAAAAACCGGATATTTTCGAGTACGTGTTGTTTTCCGACGAGGCTACGTTAAAACGGAAATGTTAATAGGCACAATCTGCACTATTATTCTACAGAAAATCCCCATTTCAGACGGAATATTGACCATCAACATAGGTGGTCATTAAACGTTTGGGGTGGAATTATAGGAGGATATGTAATTGGGCCATATTTTTTTGAAGGCAGAATAAATGGAGAAACATATCTACACTTTTTAAGAAATAGTCTATTAGATTTGTTGGAAAATTTATAGCTACAATACGAATGTTATGGCTACAGCATGACGGGGCGCCAGCCCAGTACAGTGCGCAAGTACGCAACTATTTGAATAATGAATATCCAAATAAGTGGATTGGTAGAGTTGGGCGAATTTGTTGGCCACCTAGGTCACCAGACCTAACAAAATTAGATTATTTTATGTGGGGTTATGTAAAAGAGACCTTTTATAAAACTGCTCCAACTACAGCTGAAGATATGAAGGAGAAAATTAGAGCTGCATTTCAAGAAATTAATGTTCAGAAATTAAGAAATGTTAGCCAGTTTTTTTTGAGTCGTCTAAGATTGTGCGTGCAAGAAAATGGAGGACACATCGAACATCTTATGAACTAGATACAACTAAAAAAATTGTATTTACCGTTTTGTTATAAATAAATTGTTTCAAGTTCGTAGTTTCTTCTTGCAAAAACAAAAAAAAAAAAAAGACGTGCCAATGCCTCCTATGATATCCGAATTTCTAGAAATTACCTGATATTTTTATTAGAATGCAGTTTCACTGGAAACCGTTGGTTTTAGGATAACTATAGGTTAATAAAAATTGTAGACCGACAAAAACTCTATCCAAATATGTAAAAATATATGGGGTGTTCCATTTAAAAAAATTAAGTTATGATAGATTAAAATTAGTCATTTTTGTGTCATCGTAATAAACACCCTGTACAAATAATTTCAACTTTAAAATATCTGAAGGCTGGGCCATGGCATTGCTTAACATTTAACAAAAAAAAGTTTGTTTAATCTGTGAAAATATCGCTCATGCAGAATTTATTAGTGAGGTCTGCAAGTGACAATTTTTTTTGAAAAAAGTTGAATAATTCGACAACGCCGCAACGAAATTTCAAAAAACAAGATATATTCGAAAAGGAAATTAAAGAAAGAATAATAATTTGCAAAAATATATAGGGGTATCCCATTTAAAAAAACATACTTTTAGAATATGGTACCTTTGGCCTCCTACAACTTTTATTTGAAACTTTTTTCTGTATAATAAATATTAAAGGAGATATCGATGTACTCCCCTGGTGACTCACCCTGTATATGTATATGTATATATATATATATATATATATGTATATATATATATATATATATATATATATATATATATATATATATATAT
>JANEYF010001440.1:0-91259 GCA_029963845.1 Rhamnusium bicolor | reverse complement strand
ATAACTTTTACAGTTTATGTTCAAAGTGTTGCTTTATGGCGTGAGCTTAGGATTATGGCAAATATATTCGTAATAGGTACAATATTAAACTTCAAAGTTGAAAAATTTTTAAATTTTTTTTGCAACCAAGTAACCATCTGTTCTTCATCTACTTTAAATTTTGTATGCTTATGCGCTCAAGTGGCATTTTACCTAGGATAATCTAAATTTGGAAGTACTAGTGTAAGTGATCTAACAGATATGATATTTAAAAACACCACTGTTTTAAGTGTCCTGTAAATGGCTCTTAAGGCTAACGGATAATATAGCGATCAGGAGAGTTCTAATGGATCTGTCCTAAGGTACGTTTGGCTCAACATATCAGTTTGTTTTCAGATTGTACATGTAAGATATGTCTTAATGAATTAAGGAGGATTAATAAATATAATTTAGTCCAAGCTACCAACTTTACAAAAAACTGTTTGCCAGATATACTCAAAGAAAATTAACACTAATTTTATTTCTGTGTACAAGGTGTTGCCAACAGCGTTTTGAGTAAAATATCCGTTGATTGACAACGTGAAATATGGCAAAACTTTTAATACCGGGCTTTAAATAGGGCCGATCTTTCCCCCATTAAATCTATGTGATTAATAAGTTCCATGGAAACAATTATTGATACGATAGTATCCAAGAAAGCTATCTACCGAATAAATTTAATAGGAGATGGAAAGATCAGCCCTTAGTAGTTTTTATAACAGAAAATTATTTTTACCTTTGTTTCCCAGACTATTTTAATCGAAACTAATTATTTTTATATAAAACAGGAATCAGAGTATAATTACTCATTTTCCGGAATTCAGTGGAATTTTATCTGAAGTTTTACGATCCATATAACCTATTATGTAGCTTTGACGACACTGTATTGTCCGTTCTAAATGGCACACTGCTTAAATAAAGGTCGTAATGCCCCTCGGAGAATAGTTTATTGTCATTACACAATATTGTACTCAGTAATACATCAAGACTCGAAAATTGTAGTAGTGAATTAAAATTCAGCGTTTTTGATAATTAGATAATCTATAATTGGGACATCTGCATAGAAGGACGAGGACAGATAGTTCCCCGGGATAGCGGAGACGATACACAAACATTTGTAATATACAGGGAAAAGGAAAGAAAAATATTTACGGAGATTACAGTACTGTAAGAAAAAAGTTTCTGTGAACATGTATCCAATTCTGAATAGAGCTGTTTCAATCTACAAATAGAATACTATGGTAATAAAATAATATAAATTAATTACTATTCTTTAATAGAAATATTTAAAGATTCCACTGACAACATCGATGCACTTTACAAATGGTATATGAAGATTCTGTATTGTTCGCCTTAGATCATTTTGAACTTCCTTTATGCAAGCATCAGAATAAGAAATGCGAGCCTTCAATTTATATCGTGTATTCAATTTTATTTTATAGGCACCACTTTCCATTCATACACAATAAATAAAAATCTAACAGAGTGAAGTATGGTGGCCAATGAATGGAAACACCGTGGCCGATCCTTTGAACAGAAAAGTTTTATTTACTTATTGCACCAGTAGAAGTAGAATGAGAATAAACTTCGTCATGCTGATAGTACAACCAATTAGTCTAGCCAAAGGAATATCCTACAATAGTGTACAACTTTTAAATACTTTGACCTATAAGATGATTTTCTAAAACAACTGGACCAATCAACTGATTACTGATGATACCGCACCACCCACAGAGGAGCGATGTTGAAAATTTTTCTTTACCATGGAACACGGATTTTCGTTTAACCACCGATAGGAGTTTCGTGTGTTGATAAAGTAGCGAACAGTATTAATAGAATTAATTGGCGATTAGCATTTATCCAACGACAAAATTCCAGTTGCTTTATATCATCTCATGAATCCTGGGAAGTAGACCTGTGTGATTTGAGAAATACTGAATCGATTTTTGATTCGCAAAAAAATGTCGATTCAAATTGAATCGGATCAAATCGAATCGATCGCGAAGATAGGTTTGGCGACTTATTATAAAAAGTGTGTTTTGTTGACGAATATAAGCATGTATATTGTACGTGTGATAACCCTCACGCAAAAGTGTCCTTTTTTTTAAATAACTTGGTTATTTTTGTAGTTGTCAGAAATGTGTAAAGACAACTGATTTTTTTCGCAGAACCCAAATTAAAACGGCAATTGCACGTTTAACAACTATGGCATTTTACTTTGTTTTTAAAATGGAACACCCTGTATATTTAGGCTCAGTGGAGTAATTGGCTAGAGCACGTGATGGCAAATGTGGCTAGATAATCTCTCCATCGTCCTGTGCGTTCGATTCCCACCACTGGCATTGTCAGTGGGAATGGTTGTGTGTCCGCGATTCTTCATAAGTGTAACCCTCACCAGTGCGATTTCGGCTTTGGATTCGGGGGTTGTCTTATTTCTGTGGTGTTTATATTTTAAAGCATTTCTATTTTTCTCATTTTTCTGATTTAAAAAATACCAACATGTTCCAAGTTATCTCAAACAGTTTTCGAGATATTACAATTTTGGTACTAAAATTTCGTTCAATGTGGTTGCCTCTGAAAAGAAAAAAAGAAGTAACCATGACATATAGTGATTTTTGTGGAATATTAGTTTAAAGAGTAAACCGCATCTCTATTTCAGAAATGTTTTCTTTTTCAAAAGTAACTACTTTTAATAAAACCATTAACGATATTTTAACACCAACATTCAAGTATCTTTTTTGAGAGAACATGACAGGGATGGTATTTTAGTAATAATTAAAATGAAGAAAAGTGAATTATTTTAAAATATACAGGGTACTTTATTTAGAAAAACAAAGTAAGACGTCATATTTAAACACGATACGCAATTGCTT
The DNA here is from genome assembly GCA_029963845.1 of Rhamnusium bicolor. Classification (NCBI taxonomy): domain Eukaryota; kingdom Metazoa; phylum Arthropoda; class Insecta; order Coleoptera; family Cerambycidae; genus Rhamnusium; species Rhamnusium bicolor. Next base: position 88,368 of record JANEYF010001440.1, on the reverse strand, counting down.
TTTGATTCAAATTTTGGATTCTGCGAACTAAATTAGTTAATGAAGATCTTAGCACTTTATTCATACCTTGAAGCATAACCAAATTATTCCAAAATATCTGATGTTGCCGGCACATAACTTTTTTAAACCAGTGTATATCATCCTGATCTAAAAAAATCATTCTTTTTAATTCTTCCCTTACTTCAATTAAATTTTAATAGCATGCCTTGAAATGTTTCATTAAAATTTTTAAATAATTAATTATCAGCGTCATTCGATACTGTCAATAATAATTCATGTCATATATTTTAATAATTTCCTCTTATTGACATTGATATTAGACATTGCAAATGTCAAACTGTTAAATTTATCCTAACCCCATTTTATGAGGTCAAATGTGTAAAAAATTTCAGTTTACATCATCTTTATTTAAGTGCTTGGAAAATATATTTTATTGGCTTGATACAGTAGACATGATTTATAATCTTTCATCAAGAATATATTTTTTTTGTAAATGCAAATACAAAAAAGTTTTGGTCTCGTGGACCTCCTCTCAGCTGGCCAATTTTGCTCATCACCGAATTTATCATTGTCTTTGGACTTTAGAACATGTGTACCAAATTTCAAAGCTTTATCTTAAAAACTGTAGCTGCTATCGCGATACTGCAGACATACAGACATATTTTTTCCATAAAGTTATGGTTTTTCATCATATTTCGTCGAGATTCGTCCAGAAATGCAATAAAAATTTCTAATTTCTTTTCCCGAATTTGTACCTGTTTTCTTCTTTCATTCATTATGTCTCTTCTGGTGGTACCACATTTACCAAATTTAATGTATCACCTAAAATGTTGTTGAAAATCATAATTGCCAAATTTGGGAAGTCTCGCATTAGTATTTTTTGAGTTTTCGTGGATACACATATGCAAATACACACATCCACACATACACACACATCCACACACCCACACATCCACACACACACATATCCATACACGCACACACACATCCACACACAAGCACCGACAGACATCATTCGGAAAATAGTCAGAATGGATTCAGAGGGGTTCAAAACGTATATATCAATCAAAATCTCGAGGTCGAAAGAAATCACGATTACTATACATACTTCCTTATATTAGGGATAAGAAAGTAAAAAGGACATTTTCTCGTGATGAACCTGTACATTCAGCTCTAGCAAAGTTAGGATTTTAAATTATATCTTGTATTATGAACACTGAATTTATGTTAACTGTGTGAGACATACTGTTTAAGAATATATGATTTTTCGTTTCAGCGATAATTTAAAGGTGTTACTTCGTTACTGAAGTTTTAGTACATTTAAACAAGAAATAAATTCACAAAGTGAACTTATTTTCCACCATATAGACGCAACAAAGGGAGCAAACCTTCAAAGGTAATTCTGCTACCAAATAACATTCAGACCAGTCAGAAAGAGATTTGTGTATTTCTTCGCGTAGTTTTTATATTTCACATTTAGCAAAAAAAGCTTTGCTTTTCTAAATAAAAAATTACCACTTCGTCAGAATATAAAGAGCTGAACTTTCTCGAGATTTTAATATTAGAGTCGCTTCTGTTAGGTAACGCAGGCAATGTTGATGTATATTTCTTTATTTCGAGATTGAAGTGTCCCTCAATAGTAACGACTGTACCTAAGGGAGGAGGGAAGGACACACCCGAGACATTAGGGCCGTTCACGTTGTGCGAACTTTAAAATTTAGACAGTTTGTTCTCCCCGAGCTACAACGACAACTTGAGATGCTAGTCCTAAACAGGAACTTACAACCTGCCTTAATTCTGTACACTTTGCTTTCTTTTAAACATTTGACTTGACGGTAATAGCACCGTTATTCACCTGTGGCGAGGCATCTTTGCAGGAAGGTTCATTAAAAAACTGAATGCGGGAAGAATATTTGAGCCAAGCCTTCTCTTTTGTTTTATGCGAAGTTACGTTACATAAAACGTTACATTTATCTTGTGGTTAATTTAGTGTCTAATAACGGGATGTTAGAAAATATATGCGTTGATGGCTTTTAATATCCGAAAGTGTCACATAAATCTTAGCAATTGTCTGAGGATGCATGTATGATTCCTATATTGAGTACGGTTGATTAGCCACAATCCCGCCATGCCAAATTATACGCCGTAAACTTGAGATAATTATTATTGTCATAAGTCATAAGTAAAATCACCAACTATAATTTTCATACTGAATACTACGATGGCTCTGACGGGCCACAACAAATAAAACAAAACTAAAAATTTTTACCTTAAAACTAGAAATTTCTACTTTAAAACCAGAAATTTCTACTTTTAAAGTAGAAATTTCTACTTTAAAACTAGAAATTTCTACTTTTGAAACTAGAAATTTCTAGTTTTAAATTTTTGACCTTAAGAAGAGCGGCGCCCAAAACGGGTTTATTGCCAATGCCGCTTTACCTTAATTTGAAGCTTTACCAGTGGCTTCTATTTAGGTAAAAATATCCTATATAAAACTTTTTAAAACACGACGTTTTGTCTGTAACATTTTTTTGCAAGTCGAATAGGCACCTATGAAGTTTCAATGTGGGACTCAAATACCTGTACTTATACAAAGTTTGAGCTAATATTTTTGTTACAATATGCCTAAAATTAAAAAAAAAAATCAGTCAACGCGTTCAAAAATAAGGTTTTGCGGTCTATATATAGATACAGGGTGTTGACATTTATTTTTCAAAACGGCCTTTTCTTAATATCGTAGAAAGGACAATAGATAATTTTTTATGAATTATAATGGTATATGTTACAATAAAATGAAGTGTGTGTGTCTCATTCCATTCACTAGTGGTGTGAGAGGGGGTAATTCACCTACCTTTTTTTAAAACTTTTTATATAGATGTTTGAAACATGGCCGCTGACATAAAACTTTCTAAAAATCCGAATTTAGTTTAGAAATGAGAGCTCTTGGAATTTTCAATGATCCGTCCTACTTTGAAGCTCCATAGCTCGGTATTATTCGATTTGCAAAAAAATGTTTCAGGTAAAACTTCTACGTACTTAAAAGGTTTGATACAGGCCATCTTTTACCTAGAAGCCACTGGTAAGTCGGTATTGGAAAAAAAACCCTTTTGGAAGCCACACCTGACGCAGATGTTTGCTTGGGACTTTATACTGAACCACTGATTTGGACAAAACGAAAAGTAAGTGCAGTTAATTATTTCTAACTATTATTTATTTTACGTCTTCAATGTAACAACACTGGAACTAATCCCATTGAGCCAACTCTATTAATTATTTTCTGTAGATTATTCTTCATATCTGGGATAGTTGTCCTGTAAGGTTGTCTGGTTCATTTCCCTAACTAATATCACTTTGCTGTAATTCTAAAATCAGGAAGACATAATTACTGTGACAATGTGAATCTTAGTATATGACTGATCTAATAAATTTCAAGAATTCGTCCGAAAGCAACCCAAATATGTCGAGTCTAATGGATTTTTAATATTAGGACTACATGCATGCGATGATGTCCAGTTGATTTTTTTTTTCAAACTGTCACCATTATAGTTATGAAAGGTGTTGAGCAATACTAGTAAAAATTTGTATGTAATACCAAAATTGAGAAATTAGGTTACAGACAAACAAAAGATAAGGAGTATTTCAAAATCTAATATGACAAAATGCAAAACACAAGAAATACGAAAGTACCAACAACTAATCACCGTTTATCTCTATAGAAATTAATATAAACCCTTTTCAAATCTGTTCGATTTCTAGTAATACGAATTTTGAGAACAAAAATAGGACAGTAAGATCAAATAGACAAAAACGTACTTAGTTTTTAAACTGATCAATCTACAGTTAGTCAATTCAGTTTACATATTGCTTGTCACTCATGTTTCCTTCTAAACAACTGACCTGTATTTTGTTTATTAAAGTAACCTTAGTAAGATAAATCTGAGGATAAATCCCTAGGTTTAATAAATCAATTCTTATCTCAGTAACTATATATTAGGGAATTTTCTAATATCGCATATGATTTTGGTTATAAAACAGTATAAAATGTTTTTGCCTATCTCCACTTGACCCAAAGTGGTAATAAATTTTAAGAGCAGTTTATGTGGTAATAACAAAGCCTAAAATGGTCGTAGGTGAAAAGGGTTAACAGATAGGGTTTCTCCGAGTATATGTTAGAATACCAAGAGACAGTTTGTGATTTTTTAAAGTACTAAATGAAAATGTCACGGAATAAATATGGCTAAACAAAATGATTTGGGTAAACTTCAATTCAACTCTGTTAATTAACTTGATATCAAATCGTTTAAAAATAACCAAAAAGAGGAGATTGCTTCTCAATAGTTACACAGCAGTTGAATTGGCTGATCATATCCAGTGTGTTGTGATATTTATTTATTTATTTGATAAAATTCACTCAACAGTCAAAGCCCTATTACATACTATATACAATACATACACAAATTTAAACATATTAAGAGTACTTAAATCAATATATTACTTAACATGGATTTTAAACTTCTTAAGCTAATATCAAATATATCACAATTGTGTTGTATCCCGTTGTAAATACTACATATTCTATGGAGTGGGGAATTTATTTGGTAATTTGTACTAGCAAGTTCTAAATAAAAAGTTCTGAATCCTCTGGTAGGATACATAGGTACATTTAAAGATATTAAGGACATAACGTTAAGATCATCAATATTGCCATATAACAGTTTATGTAGATAAATATATGTCCGTTTTTTCGTCGAATGTCCAGTGCTTCAAGATTACATCGTTCCTTTAACATATTTTTTCCACAGTAAAGTTATATAAACCAGTTTCTTTATAATTGATGAATTTTAAAACTTTATTGTATAATCTTTCTATACTATCCACATGTATTTGATAAAACGGATTCCAGACAATGGAGCAATATTCCAACACAGATCTAACATACGATATTGTCTAATAGCACTTGTACTGGTAAACAATTTGGTATTACGTATTATGAAGCCATACATTTTAATAGCCCTATTTATTATGGAGTAAATATGACTATAAGGTGGGTATCAAAAGTTATACTTAGGCCATTCATAGTTCAACTATGGCCAAATTTGCGTCATTTATTGTGTAATGAATAATGATATACAGTCGAATTTTTTCTTCTAGTATATGACATAATAAAAAATTTATTAACATTAAAATACAATTTATTTTGAAGTGTCCATTGATATATTTTATCTAAGTCATTTTGGAGCATGATGCAATCCATATTACTTTCAACTTTTACGTGGATTTTTAAGTCATCAGCAAATAATAAATATTTGGATGATTCAATTATTTCTGTTAAACTATTTATAAATATGGGAAATAGCAGTGGCCCAAGGTTGGAACCCTGAGGAATCCCAGACAAGGCGATAAAATGATTTGACGCATATCCATTCACAGACACATACTGTTTTCTATTTTGTAAATATGAAGTAAGGAGTTAGACTCTCATACGTAAATCTAGTGATACGATCATTAGTGAATCCGCTGTTACGAAACACCAAACGTTGAATGGTTGAGGTCGGCCACGTGTATTTATTTACGGCTCCTGACAGCTCTTCGTGAATATAATATAGGGCACTGCACGAGCTTGACCGAACGATTCCCTATGTAGTATTTTGAGGTACACTCTTGAACTACTTTGGGGAAAATATCTAAGAACAGGTTGCAAGTTTAATTGCCATGTGAGGAAGAGACACGTTACCTAATTAACTAATCAACTATACAAAAAATTGTGATTAAAGTTGCAGATATCGTCGTTTAGCATTCGAGCCACCACACATGATTATAGTTTCTTTATTACATCGTTTCGATAAAAAGTTTAATCTTACCTTTGCTAGCTCCGTCTGGTCCTCTTAAAATAGTACACTCTTCTATTGTTCCGAAGGGTGCAAATAATTGTCTGACATCTTCTTCTGTTTGTTGCTTACTGAGCATACCCACGAACAGCTTTCGATCTGTGATCACAAAACAAAGTAAATATTAGATTCAGGAATCGACAATCAATCAAACACACATATCTAACGTAGGTGCAATTCCACTTATAAATCCGCTAATAATGACACTCAAGGTACGAGCTTAGGAGCTAGCGAGATTGACGTTACTGGAACTATTTATCGGGATATGTGGGGAATGTATTTAGGGATACAAGGGATTAGGGAGAAAAGTGGTCTACTGTAATTGGATCAGACGTCACTTTCTAAATCAGGATGACCCATAATGAAAGGATGATCCCGACAAGCACGCATCGAACGAAATGTACAGTTAAGGTGTGCATTGTTAACATTTTTATGAAACATACAAGTTCTGTTGCAATTCAAGTTATTTACATATATTTGTAGGTTAATATCTATGGGTATGAAAATATTGTAACCGTATAAATTACGCCACTTTTGATTTAATATTTTTTTAATGAAATGTAGTATGCGAAAAGGTACATATTATATTGTTCAGATTTAAATTTGGATGTACTTTTTTGAATACAAACCTTCAATTAAAATATGTCGGTCTTTACGTTATAAAGAATATCAAAGAATCGCAAATATTTCCTTCTATTAGATAATTCCGCGTTAGGGAAAAGCACTTTATAAATTTTCTTTATTGAAGACTTCTAATGCCCGAAAAGTTAATTGGTAATATTATTTTTATAGATTTTCTTAAAAATAAAAGTTTTCAGTAAATTATGAATTAATTTCTATTACCACCTCCAGCAATATTAAGTACCTGTATCTTTACGATCTGGTATACTGCTGCTGTTCACTAAATTATTAACAGAATATTGAGGTACTGCTTCCCACTCTTCTTAACCAGTTATTTTTAGTTCATACAAGTAGTGGTTTCTTTTTTAGGCTCCGTTTAAGCATGTCCCAAATACGTTCGATGAGGTTCGTATCTGGGGAATTGCTTGGCCATGGCAAGTAATTAATAACCTCTTTTAAATATCGGCAAACGCGCCTTATTAAAACCAGCTATTACTGGTATACGATACAGCGTATACAAACTAATAAAAATAAATAGGTATTCCGAAACAAACTAAAACAACATTCCAGAATTATTGTCAAGTAGACTGACCAGTTGGAATTGGCTCAACATATAAAAGCGATAGTTTTCATCATCGTTTTGAGAATCATTCTTACAACAGGATAAAGGATAATCGAGCAAACAAATTGAAAATTACCATATTACAAAATGCATGGGTATTGCACCAAGGGGTAGGTAAGTGCGTTATGAAGAAAATACCCATATAATCATAATGATCTGAGAAGTATATTACCAGAGAAATACATGATTAGGTAATGAATTCTACAACTTTGCTGACAGAAGCAGAAAATATACGGTTAAATTAATGTCCAAGGATTATTTCGTGTTTATCGTCATCTTTAATATTTGGGTACAGTCATTAGCGAAATGATTATTATTGGTAATTCAGCAGACTATGCAAAATATTTCAAACTGTTATTAAGTGCATTACTTCTTATGTATTTAACTATATTTTTATTAATGACAACAGTTAATTCTAATTTCATTCAATAGTACAGAAAATGTAAGTTTCATGAAGTTTTGTGCAGTCAAAGATTAAATTTAAAATTTGGTTTAGGTAGAAAAATAGATTTTTCATTTATGAAAGTGAAAAGTTAACCTCCTAATACTGTATTTTTCATAGTAATAGTGAGCGATTTCGGTTGATACTAGTATAATATATTTAAATATACAAACATTTAACATGAGGAGTGTAACTTATGAAAAGCACTAAAACAAAACAATTTTCGGACAATCTGAAGTTCGGTAATAAAATATAATTACATTTTTAATATCATTAGTTATTAAATGCTCTAATTCTTAATAGTGTAATTAACATACAAAATCATCCAGACAGCTCTGCATTTAATAGCTATAAAGTGATGTATTAAAAAATTTAAATTTAGCCGTCCCACTGGTGTATGCACTATTAAAGAAATCTGGTACAAAGCACAATTCGGTGTATTACTGTAATTAATGAATGCTCCGCATTTTACTAAAACAAAAATCAGAAAAGTCCACATGGTCTTTATTAGGCTATGGTCTTACTTAAATTTTACATTCGCTCTAAATTTTGACTAAACGTCCAACGTTTAATAGACAGATTTAAGCATTTAAAGTGATATGAACTTTTTAGAAATAGCATAGTGTATTAAACGAAAATGTTTTAATGGAATGTAAGACGACAACCAAAAATTAAACGAAATGAATTAATGAAAATATAACAATATAAAAAGCATGAAACATAAAATCTTGACCATTTAGGTGCTTTAGTTCTGTTAATTTAAATATATTATAAGAAAGAAAGGGTCTAAGATTATAATTTAGTTGTGAAAAAATATACATATGTCAAGAGTAGTAGTCCTTAGTATTTTTACTATTCATCCATATGTAGCTCCTGTCCTTTTATAGTTTTTAACCAAAATTAGTTAAGATTTGATTAATTTATTTCGGTGTCACTATTCATTTAGAATGGATTTTCAAAAACATGTAGTGGTACTGGAACGTTAGTAATCATGTAACGAGAGCGGCAGAGGTAGTAAGCGATATTTATTAACAAAAAAAATACGTTTTTAATATATGTATGTCCTTGTTACTTATAATTTATAAATAGATAGGGATTTTGGGTGACATGCCAGAGACGGGTTTATCACCTAATACTATATTTTGAAAAACACGCCATATAATAATAAAATAAATGGTAATTTCTGTCAGTGTATTTACTTACACATTAAACTTATTACTAGTTATGTAAATCGGTGCGGGATAGGGGATCGTAGATCGCCGAGAAATGTGGGGAAGGCCGAATAACCTTGGCGTTAGCGAATACCTAAACCTTATATTTGGCTAATTCCTCGTTCTGTTAATCTGTAAACGGTTACGATGGAGAACTGTTGTATATACGGAGAGTACAAAAACGTTGTCTTATTTATTTAATTTCTTTAATTCTGTTGACGTTTTTTTCTATTTCTTTTATTACGTAGTTTCTGTTGAAACGCGTCTGTAGAAACAGTGCAATCATGTATTCGCGATTTCGTGTTTGATGGTGTGGACTTATCATATAAAGTGTAGGGCCTTCCTGTATACGCAAAACTACCGTAAGTAAACATGTGGCGACGAAAAAACACCAGGGAGACAAACCGAGAAATTTAAACATGAACTTGGTGAAGTTTATGGTAGGCTGTAACATTCCATGTACGCAGTTGAACAACCTACTGTTTCGAGAACTCATAGCAAACTGTGTTGGGGAACGGTGTACGGGAGTGCACTTTCCTACCTCATCTACACTGAGAAATGAGTATTTACCCCAAGTAGCTATTCATATTATTTGTCAGATTCGCTCTAAACTTGAAAGCAAGTATATTTGGGTAAGTGTAGATGAGACAAGCAACGCATGTGGGTCGAAAATTGATAACGAAATTGCGGAAGAAGACTAAGAAGGCGAAGAAGAAGGTAACACTGTTGTGATTTTTCACAAAACACCATACTCGACGCGCGTTTCGCCAACCAAGTTGGCGTCATCTGGAGGTGACTAAAACTGGAAGGTGTACACTAGTTAAATTTTCGACCCGACATGTAAACTTTTTGTTAATTATTGTCATAATGAACACTGTATATAACAAATGGAATGAAATTCATATGCTATCAAATCTAAGAAGGTACGCCGTTTTACGAAATGTATTAGTGATGTAATGCAGGTTTTAAAAAATTAATTTACTTATGTAAAGGAAAGTTGAAATACGACACTGATATTTTTTTTAGTCTTATCGTACAATATAAAAACTCAAATTGATTGACATGCCCCTTTGTGAATAATACAAAACTTTGTCGATAAACTCATTGAATGAATAGGATATGTTGAGGCCTTCTCATTTATTTTTAAAAGGTTTTCATTTTTTAATGATAAATGAATAATAAACACCTAAAATAGAAAAAAATAGCAGATTTAACTTTTAGAGAAAGAATTTGGAAATGTGTTGTTTTCAACATTTAAATATTGCAATGCAATATTTTCATACCATTCGCTAGATTGTCCTTTATGTCTAACATAATCACATTGTAAGAACTGATAGTCTATACAAGTCTATAAGAAAGGGTATTAACCTATATCTGACCTGCAAAATGTTTCATAAAAACTTTAGCAATTCGTTGCATCTCATTGATTTTCACCATAACTGTAAAATTCATGACACTCAGTCTTGACGTGGGCATGGTCTGCAGATTAAGGCCAAAAGGGCCAGCAGCTAAGATAATAGACTCGCAATTTTGTTGATGTTCAAAAGTTACCATCTGATCGGTCCGTTAGTGATTGTATCGACCTTTCGAGGGCCTCTCGCTGATTTATTACTGTGATCATATCGGGTTATCAAAAAAAAAGGATACAGTTTCAATCCTTTATAACTTTACGGCGTCCCTTTTAAAACTCATTCGGGACTCTAATTTGATTTTTAAAATTGCTATTATATCCTTACGCATTTTTCACTCAATAAAATTTTATTATATATTCTTGCTTAAAGCTGTTTTTTAAATACAATTACATTTTCTGTTGGCAAAAGAATAAATATACTAATATTTATTGATAAAAATATATAGCAATGCCATTGCTTTATTAAAATAAAATTTTAGTTGAGAACTGAATATCACTATGGTATTTTTAAGTTCTAATTTCGGGACATGCTTTCAGAAAAAAAACCTATTTTCAGCAGAACAAAGTCAATATACAACTATTGCAATTTTGATCTATTTTTGTCTGTTTGTAATAAGTACTTTTATGTTTGCACATTGAAAGATACTGAATTGGTTTACACATCCTAGACATTTTTCTATGTATTCAAGTCATGGCTATCTAAACTTCCTAACTGGATGTTCGTTTGATCCCAACTGTATCTTATAATATTCCCTAAATAAAATTATCTGGTTCTTGTTCAGTTTCTAAGTATAATTTGTCAAACAAAACTGAACGATGAACTGACCAAATAAACAGATCCCTCGAATAAATGAAACATGTTTTCAATCAATAAAAAATTCGAATATATTGTACTAATAAAAGTATAATAAAATTTAGAATACCAATAAATTCTAATAAATAGGTTAGATTCATTTGCAAATTACAATGAATATTAAAAAATATACCTAAAGGGTGCCGAACTCGTAATCTTCTCGCTTTATTTAACTGAAATTTAAATAAGGCAGCTACCCACACTTCTAGCCGATTTATAATGATATCATGCAAAAATAAGTATTTCAACTTTAAAATTGCGATTGCCCACTAGTAAAAGATTTTTACCAGTGGCTTGAGGCCGTCGCGTATACCATTCGCAGACCGGTTCCTGGTTTTTGCCTTCTTCAGTACGAAGCAGGTATACGTTTCAATTAAATAAAGCGAGAGGATTACGACTTTGGTACCATTTTAGGTATAATTTTTAGTATTCATTACTATTTGCCAATAAAATATTTGAAACAAATGAAAATTTCGGGTTTCCTTTTATTTTTATTAAGTCGCAGGGTTGGTGGCTGTATGTTTCAGAATCAAGTATAAACATAGATCCTATAGACCTGGCGTTAATAAAACTGATCCATTTTATTGTTAGGAATAATTAAATAAATCAGTTTCGTACATTTATAAAATACTCCAAAATGTGATATGTGCGACAAAAACATAGTAAATCTAATTCGTAATATCACCATTAATTATAATTAAAGAAATAAATTTTAGTATAATTTGAATGTAGATGATATTTGCTTTGAAATCTAACTATTCTCACATCTAAATTATATTCTATCACGAATGAATTTTTGAGCATGAAACAGTAATGTGTGTATGTTACTGACACAAACCCTTCATCTCTTTAACTCAAAAAAGTTATTAACGATTCACATCGTATACTTTTTCCTTGATAACCCGTCACTATATAAATAAAATTCACTTGCACACAACACCGTTCTTTCTTCTAACTTTGTAACACGCGAATGTAGCTTTATTTTTATAACATTTAAAGTTCACGGAAGTTTGACAACGGATTTAAAGTTAATTAATCGGCGTATTACAAATGTTAAATTTAAAAGAATATTTATCAAGCAAATATACAGAAAGTGCACGAGACTCTAATCGATAATTTTATGTTACTTTTTGAAACATGACATTTAATATAATAAAATATAAAGTACTTAATTTCATATACTAAGTAGATATAGATAAGCTGTCAAAAAACATCAGATAAAGCCAAAATTTATAAAAAGAAATTGTAAATGGTATTTATATAAATTAAGTCAATTTATACAGGGTGTTCTACAAAATAGTGACATAAAGCGAACCTCAGATAGTAGACGGCAAATTAAACCGATTTAACGAAATTTACGAACATGTTCGTCAGTTGTTTTTCTTTTTTTGTAAATGAAAAATCAAATTTGTTGTGAATATATTTTCACGGAAATATAATTTTTTAATATTTTTCTCAACTTTACAAGAATGTCGTAAGGGCAAAATCACCCCCTAGACAATTTCGCTTAAATTTTTTTTTGGTTCTTTTTTTTGGGCTGTAATCTTCTTTTTGCCAAAAACATACATCTTGTTATCACATTTCTTGTCCCAAAATTTCGTAGAAATAGAGCTGCGATAGGTTTTTCGGGTCGAAATAAGTCGATTAATCAAACATAGGTACCTATGTGTAAGAACGAATCATTCAGTCGGAGCATCTGAGTAATTATAAATTAATAAGTCGTCATCTAGTTTAAGCCAGGAACAGATGGTGTTTTAACAATTTTCAATATTTAATTTAATATGTAAAATTTAATACAGTATAGTATAGAATAATTATTACAAAATGATTGGTATGAATATTTGTGAGATTGTGTACCTCTTTTTCATGATAAATGATTGCCAGGCTAACTTGAAATTAAAATAATTATATATATGTAATATTCTTTTAACTGATGATGATGTGGTTATATGCAGAAAATTACTAAAACAATAGACGAATTTCAATTACATTCTATATCTTGTGACTTGTGACAGAATCTTTTAGTATTATACATCAAATATTCCAAATAAATGCAGTAAAATGATTGTAATAAATATGTAATAAATTAAAATGTGTAATTCTTGAAGTGTGTGTATACAAGGCATACTGTGATTCTTAAATACACAAAGACCATTCAAGAGATGATTCCTGAACCAATTTTAAGATAAAAAACCTTAAATGAGTTTGATAATCTAGTAATGAAATCTAATGGCCATGTTTAGAGAAATACTTTACTAAATTCGGTTTATTTATTTTATAACTTCAACCAATTCTTTTGAAATATAGAATGTAATTCAAATAAATAACTACTATTTTGTAGACATTTTTGTTCGAATACATGGTTCTGTAAGAATAAAAATTGGGTTCATTAATTATTTTTGGAAGAAATTATTTAACACTTTTTTTATATTAAAAATAAAATGTGATCAACGCTTATTCCACCATTACTGACAATCATGTTTATTTACAAGAATTATTTGTAGGTTTAAAATTACAATAGGTTACAGAGAATAGAATTTGGAATAATAATAATTAATACGAAGTATTTTAGCTTTATCTGATATATATTTTTAACTAGAAATATAGATTTGGTTATTTGAACTTTTCATGTATTTGCTTATAGCATATCTCGTGAACACACTGTATATTTAAACAATATCTAACACTAATATACATTGAAAGCTTGCTGCATACAACATGTAAGAGAAAACAAAACATACTTTATATATACTGTTTTTGTTCATCGAAAATATTTTTTTTAAACATATCAAAGTGAAATTCCCTGAGGCCTCCGAAGATTCTTTCGCTGTTTTGATTATACCACCGTTATATCTCCTATACTTAAGTATCACATTTTCATCTAATGCTTTTCCATTTTTTTTTGTAAACATTTCGTGATACTAATTTCATTTTTCTGTTTATTGTTTGGGAAAAAGAATATCCTAATGTTTCGAGAGTTGTTTTGATTTTACGGGTATGTAATAAAAATAAATATATAAATATAAGATACATTTTTTTGGAGAATATATTTTTTTTGATAAAAAACATATGCCTGCAGCCAAAAATGAGTATTTTAGTTGCGTCTCGCACAAAGTATTAATTCAAAGTGTAAGGAAACTAATAGGATAGAAAGGACCAGATATGGACGTGTTTATAAATTATCAACTACATATATACAATTGATTTTAGAAACTGAAGTGAAGTGATGGTGTTTATTAATAATAATTGCTAATAATGACAATCATTTTTTGTATATCATTTGAAATCAGAGTTCTTTTGTCTGTTAACAACACATTCTCTAACCAGTTCTTTCTCGTTCATATTTCAATTTATGAAAAACTGGTACTTACACATTTAATAGAAGTGTAATTTTCCTTGTTATGGGAATTTTCTTGAAATGTAAAATTGGTTTATTCTTTGTAGAAAATTGCAGAATAGCTGCATGAAATTAATAATACATAACATTTCTGTTTAAATGGAAATGGTTTGTTGTTTTGACAACTTGTTTTTTAGATGACTAGCTGATGCTCATGATATCTATTTTAGCAAGACAGATGGTCGAGAGTCAAGCGCACTTGGCTCTCACCAAAATGTTCCGGGTTCGATCCTCGATCATGGCAGTGAAATTAACTGTGAGAGAGATTACTTTCACTATACATGAATATTGTGTGTGTGTGTCTGTTGTCTCCAAATGTGTACCCCTCATGCACAACGTTAGTTTAGGCATACAGGGTGTTGTACTATATGTATTATTATTATTAAATAATGTAATACATTAATGTAAAAACACAGATTTTTTTCCAGTCAGAGAATACACTCATTAAATGTGAATGAATGATCAAAAGCATATGTATGATTGCAGAATGCGAAATGCTGTAATTAATTCTTTTTGTACTTTGGCAGGTACGAAATAGAATAACTAAGTCTATTACGAGTCGGTAAAAAATTTCATTGGAAATAGTTTTGCAAATTACATTAAAATGACATCTGACTGTAGCTTTGCTTAATAGCAAGTAAAAGGAGTAAGGCCGATGGCTGTATGTAAGTGAAATTTATGTGAGGTTATAATAAGTATGAGGCTATTGGTTAAATAAAATATACAATAATATCAACATAAAAGCACGGATTATGTGCGCATGCCTTTTTTAGGTTTAGTTTTTGTATATGTAAAGTAAGATAATGCGGTCAGTAAGATTTTTCCTTATTAATTTATATAACGTCGGCCAATTTCCACTACCAGGGCCAATCACCCACGCCAGGAGACGAACCATCCCCAACCCGGAAATTTTACTGACTGCGCCTACCGTTGCTTAACTTCCGTATCGAAATAGGAGGAGTCGGATCTGCGCTCCTCCCCGAACCAGAAAGAATATAAATTTGTAACAATCTTCGGTCCTCATATCCACCTTATATACTTTCGGAAGTGTATTGAATTATTAGACATACATACTTTCGGAAGTGTATTGAATTATTAGACATGGTTCTCTTAAATGGCAACGTTGCCATCTGAAACAGAGGTAGACAACCTATCACTGCTCAGCGTTAGCAGAGCCTTCTTTATGTCCCAGCTACAAAATAAGAAATCGGGCAACGTCGCATGAAGACCTATTGTTCCAAATAATGACCGCTTGTGTAGGTGTTTTTATATTAAAGCGTCTCTTTAGTTACCTCAAACCAGTGTTTTTAACAAGTAATAATTGCTCTAGACTCTTGTAAATTAAAATGCATTAAATGTAAAAAGTATTATGTAGTGATAATTTAAAATACAACCTAATTTTTCGCGAGTTTTTATGTTTTATTTAATCCCTACGCATATAACCTAAAGTAGGTAAATAAACATGCCGACACGGTGTTATATCCCCGGTTGTAAGTCAAATTACGATTCATCTGTAAAAACTGAAGGCGTAAAAAGTATTTTTGAATATCCCAAGGATGATGAGTTAAAACAAAAATGGCTCAAAGCTGCCCCTAGGAAGGAATGGACCCTTTAAAAAAAATTATTGCCTGTTAACCAAAATTGAAAGAGAATGCAGTTCCATCTATTTTCCCAAATTTACCTAAATATTTGTCAAAGGAAAAACCGATTGTTCGAAAGATCCTGAATGTACTCGTAGACACCGAAACTAAATCCAGCAACATGACATTTTAATGCAAAATTTTGTATTGTCAGATATCATTGGAAATTGCGAAAATTATGTAATTTATTTTTCGGAAAAGTTAGGTAGGTACTTAAAATCGAAATTCTAATAGTAATTAATAACGACTTCACCGTAAAAGTGTTTGTAAAGGACAATGAATTATATTTTAACGAGTTAAGGTGGATTTTAGATTTTGATATGAAATTTAACAGGTGCTCACAGGTGCAAAATTTATTAGATTTAAATATACATATTATCCAACTAGTTCACAAACAATTTGTATGCCAAATGCATTGCAGCAGGCCTTGTATTTATAACAATCCTTAGATTTTATTGAAAGTAATGAAACATTTTTATATTCTAAACAGCTATTTTTATAATCAAGTAATTCAAACAACTAAATTAAAACATACATATTCAGTTTCTACCATAATAATTTATGATATATAATTAGCCACCCAGTACAGACTTTTTTTATTTTACCTACTAAGCGGTATCTACATCTACATCTTTCGTCTATTACGGATATTTCTTCAAATAAAGAAAATAATAACAAACACTATCTGATTAACATGTCTACCTCACTTGCAGAGACTAATAGTAGTAGAATGCTTTTAATTGATGAAATATATAATAATTCCAGATGATTATCGTGCAAGAAATATAATCGGAACAGCCTCCAATAAGTAGAATGTGGGGTTTGCCAAGACAATCTTGTCTTTCATGATTTGTTCAGCATTTGGAAATTTTTGTGATATTAAATTTTTACCCTGCATCACTCCCTCTATATCCATCGTTTTTATCCTTATCCATCGTTTTTATCCTTAACCTGTTCATCTTTCCCCCTTTCCTCGGGGTAAAAATACGCGTGCAAATTTAATAGTATGAGATATTTATTATTATTGTTTATTTGAATATGCAATAACTATATGTATTATAGTGTAAGCAATAATATGATGTTTCATATTATTTAAGAGCTTATCTAACTGCACCTTCGCGTTAGTTTTGCAGAACAATTGAATATCACATCTTTTTATGTAGAATCACTCATTATTTTATATAAAATATTGTAATATTTAATTGACCAAGCAGAGGGCAGTGAAAATAAGCCTATTTTATTATAAAATTAAACTAACCGGCAACCGAACATGAGTGGATGCTGTGCCTGTGCTCAGTTTCAATAGGTCTACATCTTCGATGCGGCGCAGTGTTGCCATATTTAGTTCGTGGTTGGGACTTAAAGAAGACTATGGCAGAGCAGTGAATTAAATTTCCATCTAGGTATCGTGCGGTCAACAGTGCACACTGCGTGCGATACAATGCCACAGATTAATCTGTGACGATGCTTTCTAATATTTGTCATTACGTTGTAGCCAAATTTCAGTCTTCCTTCAATATACTATGTCTAATACTTTAATACACTCAGTGTCTAACATCTGTTCTTTGAATTGTATGAGACAGTTCAAATTGAGATTGTAAAGAGCTCTTGTCTATAATTACAAGCAATTACAAGAGTAATATAAAATTTCATATTGCTTTTTTGCTAGGTCCGTCACTATAGCATTTACAGTTGGTCCTACACCAACCTTGGAAACTTTCTAAATTTAAACCAATCCTGGACATGGTCTGTCTAGTAAACTCGTTTTGCTCCAACTAGTCTATTCAAATAATAAGAACGCGCTGACCACAGTATTATTAGTACTTGATGGAAGGACAGTAAGTTTACAGTTAGTTGTTATTCGTAAGTTATGTTCGTTTTATGCATAAGAGAGCTTTAGATCATGCTACCGAAGCCACGTCTTCGGCTGATAAGTTTACGGTTACGAGGCAAAAACATCTCAAGCCGAAATTTTTCGAAACTTCATAATTAAAGCGTATATGTATTTTGTAATAAAAGGATCAGGTAATAATCCTCATCTTGCGCTTTTATAAACAGAATATGCTTTACCTTACTTTACATTTACATAAACCAAAACTTGGTGTAGAATACTTTGTGTTATTACAACGGTTTGATTGCCTCATTTTTGGCTGTCATAATTTTCACAAGCAGATAACTTTATGGATTTAGTCATTTATTTTTCCACTGATATTAAACTCGTTTCTGAGCGTGTTTGTGCGTTATATACAAAGGTAAAGAAGTAAGGAGGCTGGGTAATAGGGTACATGACAGTGCTTGGTAGTTGCGTTGTAACATACGCGGCGGTACACTGGCGATACTTACCGGCCTTATGCACCTAGTGCGCACTTAGGCCAACAAAAAGTACAGCAACTTCGTGGTCCTGATTTCATTGAATAATTCGGCCACCTGGAATAATTTGATTGATTTTTTCCAAATCGTTTTTGAGGTACCTAAATATTATAACAATCTCTCAAAAGGGTATCACGACCAGATTTTTATTCAAATGAAAATTTACAGTGTACAATACTACAGAAAAAACTGTAATTTAGATGTTAACATAATTGTACATAATTTGAAAACAAACTGCTTGTATTCCATTTAAATAACTTGCGTATAAAAAAGCATAATTTTTAAGTAACATAACAAATTTAATAACAATTTGTTGTGCATTGACATTAAAACCCATAAATGAATTTTTTAAACTAAAAAGTGAATGCAAATTGTTTTTAATATATCTGGAGGTTCGAAATATCAAAATATTGACTCTAATCACAAGATTATTCCATCTCTTTTACAAACATTTTGTTGTACTGTCGCACTACTATATAACTTTTCAAAAATTTCTACACAAAATTTCAACTGTATTACCTATTCTTACTAGATGATATACATCCAGGATGACTTAAATAGTTGTTAAATCTTCAGAATATTGTTTTGTAGCTCGTTAGCCGGTACTTAATTTTCTAGTACTTGATATATTTCATTAAAAAGTTTTTTAACGTATGGTCGAACTGCTTTGAAATAAATCAATCAAAAGTTTCCAAGATCAAAGAGTCTCGCCACTGACGAAGGAGCTGCACTATGGTACCATACAGAAGACATGGAAGTTTGCACTATACATTCAGAGGTATACAACGTCTAGACATACATCGAACGAACGAGCTGACCATTGCTTCACAGGAACAACGCACTACAACAGTCTAATACGCACGACACTGTCACAACGCCACAACAAGGACAGGACGTGGTCTTACTTGACCGGGTCCAGGCGGGTCGGGAGCTAGCTATCTCCTCGTTACCTTGCCCCTACTTCCAGCAGACGCCGCCGCAGCTGCTGCCGGACATCGCCATCGCGAGCTCTGCAATCAGAACAGATCTAGCAGCGGCGTCCTAGGCGCCACCACTACTCCGAGCCACGCCACTATCATCATCAGTTGAACACCACCTAAATTTTGGCCCGGAGGGAGGTGGACGCCTGTTATCTGCAATTTTCTCTTCTACATCATAATAAATTATACAGTTAGCGGTCCTCGAATTTAATGAATATGAACATGACAAAAATGGATAACCTTGAACAATTTTGAGGTTTAATGTTGCAGATTTGATTGAATTTTTTCAAATTATTTAAAAATGAACTTTCGCACTGCTGGTTCACCACTAGATTGCAATCAATGACAGGTAGAGAAAAATAACGAAACAGGTAAAACTTTTAAATATATACTTATTCATTTTTCACTTATATTTTCAGCAATCTCTAGGTGTAAAATAATGCCTCTCCAAATAATGGACTCAAAAGTGTTTAAGATATATGTGCCGCATCCACTTGTAATTACTAGAGTCTAGGGCGACCCTTTCCACTCTGGCTCCGAATCTTGCGCAAGCTTACAAAAAATGCAACAGAAATTATTAGGTTTATTAATTTGTGTTGATATAATAAGAGCAGTTCATTTCCTCATTTTAAAAATTATTTGAGAGCAAGATATTTTGACATTTAAAAGGACTTGGAAGTAGAGAAATCTAACGATCCAGACACAAATGAACAGGGAAATTATAAATGTATTATTATTAAGATATTTATCATGTCTACATTATTTATTACATAGTTTAGATTTACATATATTTATTACTAAGCATTTCATACTCTTTATTCAGGGTACTCACAGTCGGTGAACGATATTTTCATACTATTACTGCTAGCTATGAGATCTGCTTCTAGCAACACTATTAATTTCAATCAAAATTTAAATTTTAAGATTTACCTATCTACGTTTTGGCGCCGGAAAAAAATGTTGCACCTTGCACTTTCTATTGGTTGCAACATAATCGAAATTATATTTTGTTGTCCCAGTTTCATTTAAGAACAAGAAACACTACATTTTACTGACTGTATAATTCAATTTTATTTAGATATTATGTACAATAGCATTGAAAAAGTTTTTTATTATTTAGAATGTAATAAACTTATTGCAATTTTATCCACTTCAAGATTATCTGGCTTTAATACGGAAAATTGGTTATTACCAGTTTACTTTCCTTCTTTCTTTGTTTTTTCTTGTTTTAAATCACACAAATAACCTCAATTGTGCTGATTAGCTGATATAAACTGGTGATTACGCATGCGCAAGCCTCGGAGCCAGAGTGGAAACGGTCGCCCTAGACTCTAGTCTTGTACTAGTCCATTCCGTGAAATAGACATCCATTTCATTAACTAGAATCAGATCGTGTAATCACAATTTTTTTCACAATCTGAACACTTTTTTTATCCAATTCGTGAAATGGAATAGCTATTTATACAACTATTGAAATTGTATTACATCATCTGGAAATGGTAATCGTCCGGTGTGTGTATTGTCACGAACTGGATAAAGATAGTGTCCAGATTGTGAAAAAAATATGATTACACGATCTGGCTCCAGTTCACGAACTGGATGTCCATTTCATGAAATTGAGAATTACGCTAAGTGGTTGCGGCACAGATATAAATTGTTAGTGTAGACTTTCATCGTTGACATGTAAAATACTATAGTTTCAAGTATTATAATTATTTTTCATTGATGCTTGATTCTGAAAGTGTCGCTGTCCCTGGTGATGCACGACCACCAGTTACTAACTAGTCACACCACATTATCTCATCGATGATACAATAGTTTTAAAGTTGGGCTATCTCATATGAGGTAATTTGGCGTGATTTTTACACTTCTCATATCTCATTCAACTGTTGAAATCTAGTACAGTATGTTTAAGATATGAATAAATGAATTTATGTTAAGAGATCTGAAGTAAATTAAAGGCAAGGAACATAAAAAAAATTCCGTTTAGAAGACAAAACCATCTTTTAATATTTTAAATTAAACTATATTTAAATTTTAAAAACAATCATGTGTAATATGCTCATGTCTTCAAAATATTAAATTATTACAAAACCTAAGGTCTTTTTGAAAAAAAGGGAGTTTGAGGATGTACCAAGAGGCAAAAACGTATGTAAATTGTGTTATCATCACTTGCGAAGTGATAAAAAGTGCTTTTAATTTTTAAGTAAACTAAAAAAAAATAAAACTAGATTTTCTCAAAATATCTAAAATATTTATGAGATCTAAACGGTACACTAATCGTTCCTACACTTTCATGGTGTCTGGTCTGTCCTCGACACTGTGTATATTCAGTGGTGGTTTCTAAAGAAGTAGCACTCAGAACAATAATCTTCCCCTGTAATGTCTAAAAATATTATTATTGTTTGCTTCTGCAAGTACTCCATTTCTTGACAGAAACAGCCAATTATCATTAAATTTATTAGTCCAGCGTTCGAGGTATAAATTACCTCTTCCAAGATTACTTTAATTAGTTTTTTCACTGTAATAAGTTCGTGAAGCTATTGTTGATCAAATAGTAACTGCAATAGTCAATGAAAAATAAAAAATCTATTGTTTTGTAGAGAATTATTTTTTTAAAGATTTGTGATTTCTAATGGTGATGTAAAAGCAAAAGTTGAGGAGAAAATATGTGGTATTATTTCATTTCTGTACCTGTCAAACGATATTTTAATTAAGTGTTATTTAAAATTTTTGGTCCATATCAATTGAAATAAAGTAATAAATGTTTACCTTAAACGGTTGTTAGTGTCCAAACAGTTATAGTTACTATACGAAAACTAAGAACATAAAATTTTCAAGTATTTCTGGAATAGTCAGTGATTTGTTTTGTTAATTTTTAAAATATATCTATAAGAATTGTGAATTGTTTCTAGATGGTGAACAAGCAATATGGCAGTCTCTAAAAATGTGTATTTTTAATGTTTATAAAGAGACTAGATTTTGATTAATGGTAACTGAGCAACTGAGATATGTAATGTTTCTAACGTGAATAATTTTAACAAGTCTAATTCAATAATTTGTTATCTACTAAAACATATACCTTAAAAAATTCAAAGTTTTTGTTTTCTAGGCCCCGAATCAAAATTTGAGCATTCCTAAATGCTTTGTAAACATCTAGTCATATAACCAAATTATGAAGGGTGCGTTGGAAGTGCACGATATAAATGTTGGGAAATCTTTGGGAGATAAAATAATTATATTACAACTATGTTTCTTTTCTTGTTTTGTAGGTACATAGATTTAGACTTTCCAAATGTTTGTTGAGGTTCTGAAATTTAAACCTCTAAATTTAAGTTGATGTCTTTATAATTTACACGTTTTTCCAGGTAGCATTAAATTATAACTTTCCAACAAAAAAATTGGAAAACCTAAATTATTTTTTTATTTAGTTATTTTTCAGACAATAATAATTTAGTCAATGTAATATTTTCAAAAACTGCATTAAAGACAAATTACGTTCAATTCCGTTGACAATAAAATTTCTTTATAAATAATTTATACAAATACAATATATTACAAAAATTTTAGAAAATAGTAGTAATTCTAAGAACTTCAACATCTGCATATTTCATTAACGTAACCATAGTAAGCTATGTATTGTTAAATGGGATTTTAGATTATTGTATATTATTTAGAATAAGCATGAGTTCGTGATAAAACGGTATATTTTTCTTTATGATTCAACCGTCCATTCTGTCATCAAATTAGTTCGTTCCTTTAAAAGTTGTACACATTTTTTCGATTATGTTTGGAATTGACTTAATCTACGGTCAACATTCATTCTGTTAACGTTTTTTTAGGTATTTTTCAGTATTTCATTTAGGTGTAATAATTATATTCAATCCTGCTCATATTACAGGTTTTCCACTGTTAAAGCCTGAAACAATTACGAGAAAATGTCAATGATTTTGTGCTGTATCATCTGAACGTATTACATAATAAAAAGGGGACTGGAGAGAAAAACTCTGTAAACTCAAATACAAGTTATAAAACGTCGACGGAGAATGTAGCTACACCTACTCTATTACGATATTGTTGTAATTATTTTCTTTAGCCGTCAACGTAACTTGGATATCAGTCAAAGTTTGGAAACTTTCGGAAAGCTCCAAACTTGCCACTAAATGACGAGCAATCTACTGAGATGCGAAATAGCAATTACTTAATTAGAAGCTCTGGAAACGAGAGAAAATTAAGTTAATGACAAAGTCTTCAAAGGGCCACGTAGATGGCAAACGGCGAATATCAAAAATACTGATTTTAGTATGAATTCATTACCATCTGAACAGGGAGCTAATTTTTTTTAATTGTCAATCATAATTATAATTACTTAACGTTAAATGAATCGTTAGGATTAATGCAAAAAGTGTCAGGTCGCTGAGTTAATTGGAAATGTCCCGTTTCACAAAAACACCTTCCAAAAATTATACTTTACGCATAGTACAGGAAAATTAGACATTTTGTATCTGTATAGCAGAAAAAAATCGAACTCAGCTAATTTTTTCTTACAATTAAAAGATACAATCACCCAAACAGGTCTCCTAGGTGTGTACTATGCCTTAGCGTATTCACACTTATCATTGAATATATTAACCTGGGGGAGATCGAGTTACCTGCAACGCGTTTCTATCTCCCAGAAAAGATTACTACGATTAATTTTTAACTTAAATTATAGACAAAGCTGTAAAGATGTATTTAAAGAGAACAGTATTTTGACTGTTCCTTGCATTTATATATATGAATGCCTATTATTTGCTAAAATAAATTTGTATTCTTTTCTCTCTCAGCAAATAATCACGAATATAATACCAGACATCGAGATCTGTTGCTGATCCCAGTACATAAAACAGAAACATTTGAAAACTCATTGCACTATAATTATTGTATTATTTTATTTAACAGCATTCCTAAGGCAACTAAAGAATTGAATTTACCCTTATTCAAAAGATAAATTAGGAAAATGCTGGTGGAAAATGCTTTTTATAGTGTAAATGAATTTGTTAATAATTTAAAATAGTTTTTTCTTTTTTATAATTTTGTCTATCTGATTCTGTTGTTAGTGTATAACATTTTTTATTTTCTTTTCTATGCCTTAAGTTTTAAAATGTGACATACTACTATTGATTAAGTTTATATTTATATATAGTGATTAAGTTTTAAAATGCGACAATATAAATTAATTGCAATATAGACAACTATTTCACTATTTTTTTGACGTACCAAATGTACATGATATGTATCTAAATTGGGAAATAAATTTCTATTCTATTATATTCTATTTTTTGTCAGATGCTCAGCTTGGCTGATTTTCGTATACTAAAAATCTTCAATGATCTTAAGTGTGCCGCTTATTGCGTCGCTCAGTTTTCCACAAAGATCTTATGAACAGTTGGAGGTACATAAAAAATAGTTCATAACGAAGTTATTGAGTGAAATTTTTTTATAAAAAACGCGCCAAAAAACTTAATAACCTTAATAATGTTCTGAATACACTCGTAGTCTTGGCCTGCCAAGGAACTTCTTCAGATGCTACTGCTGATGCAGGCAATACAATTTTTCTTGCTTTATAAAATATTAAAAGAAATGAAACATCTTTGTACTGTCACCGTCTCACCTATTTTAAAATAGAAGTTGTTCAAGGAAAAAAAGCATCTCGTTATTACTCCTCACTGATTGCTGCATTTATCGCGTTTGCCTTCAACATCATACGTGGCATTGCAATAAAATGTATCCTGAAATTGAAATTGGCAAATTAAACATAATTTTTCGTCTATTTCATCAACATAACTACATAATATTTTACAGAATATTTCTTGAAGCTATGCTAAGAGATGTGGGCCAGGCTTGTAGGCCGAAAATCTGGACTGAGGTGCAGCAAAAATTCCAGTCTTTCAAACTTAAGAGAAGATGATGAACATATCGATGAAGATGCTGATATTTGACAATGATATTGACTCGCAACCTTTATATAAAGGGAGGAGGGAGTGCAGGAAAATAATATTCTCTGAATCTCTGGATTAACAAACAGTTAGCAAATCAGTCAAAAAACTATAATTGACTATGCTATAGATTATACTGGGGACACTAAGTTAAAAAAAATAAGCCATATACATCAAAGGTGGTGTAAAAATAAGTTCAAGTATTGATAGTTTGATAATTATGAAGGCCCTTCCTTAAGGCCAGCCTCTCAAGTTGAGAAGTTGGCAGAAAACTTCTTAGAAAATCAAGTAAGCGAGGAAAATTGAAATATTGTTCTAGTATTTTTACTTTCTCATACCTAACATAAGGAAGTATAGTAATCGTGATTTTTTTTCAACCTCGAGATTTAGATTGATATATATGTTTTGAACCCTTCTGAATTCATTCTGACT
Organism: Rhamnusium bicolor; assembly: GCA_029963845.1. Lineage (NCBI taxonomy): Eukaryota > Metazoa > Arthropoda > Insecta > Coleoptera > Cerambycidae > Rhamnusium > Rhamnusium bicolor. The sequence continues at coordinate 62,523 of JANEYF010001440.1, read as the reverse complement.
ATTTTCCGAATGATGTCTGTCGGTGCGTGTGTGTAGATGTGTGTGTGTGTGTGTGGGGGATGTGTGTATCCGCGATAACGCAAAAAATACTAATGGGAGACTTTCCAAATTTGGCAGTTAAGATTGACAACGACATTTTAGGTGACACATTAAATTTGGTGAATGTAATACCATCAGAAGAGACATAATGAATGAAAGAAGAAAAAAAGGTATAATTTCTGGAAAAAAAATGAAAATTTTTTATTGCATTTCTGGACGAATCTCGACGAATTATAATGAAGAAACATAACTTTATGGAAAAAAATCTGTCTACATGTCTGTAGTATCGCGATAGCAACCACAGATTTTGAGATAAAGCTTTCAAATTTGGTACACTTGTTCTAAAGTCCAAAGACAATGAAAAATTCTGTGATGAGCAAAATTGGCCAGCTGAAAGGAGGTCCACAGGACCCAAATTTTTTGTATTTGACTTTACAAAAAAACATATTCTTGATGAAAGATTATAAATCTTGTCTACTATATTAAGAGTCTATGTCAGATGCAAGTGAAATATAGTCTCGATTTTACCACACCCCGCGCAGGCCACGGTGCATCAAACCGAAATTATCGCGGCGAATGTCGAAGGTGGCCGATGTTCTAGTTACAGAACGGCATAGTGGAACATTTCAGATCGGGAGATGTTGAATTATCAGAGGCGGAGTACTAGAGGTTTCGTACGACATAAACCGACGAAAAAGTTGTATTGCGTCAAGTTTATAAGCTAAGCAGTAGCTAACCTTACCCTTCATGCGTCCTTGTCCTGCAATTAATATGTAAAAACAATAAAAAAAAACCCGAAATTATTTTATTTACTTTGTTTAAAAATAGCTAATGAACTAAACAACAAAACAATTAAATCGTTAATCTACAAAAAAATTTCAATTTTACCGTTTCTTATTAATGCATAGTATTATTTTAAAAATTTTTCCTATAAAATGGAAGTATCAATGTGTGTCATATCATTCAACTCAAAATGGAAAAGGCGATGAAATAATATGAAAAATATATTTGTGTTATTTTAAATTTAAACTCTAATATTTTTATCAAATATGAAAGAGTATGATGATGTTACATATATTGCTGAATTCAGAAAGAAATATTTTAAATTGAGCTGAATATACAGGATATATCATTTAGAATAAAAAAAATTAAGGCAATTTCCGGTCAAACCGGGAGTAAAAGATATGTATGTGACGCGCATATTTAATCAGTATTCGGAATGTCATATGTCCATTTCCGCATATTAATGCGGGGTGTAATTTTTTTATTTTTCAGTTTTTCGGCGTTTTCTTTTTTATTTGACATTCAATTGTTTTTAATTTTCGGATTCCTTAGAAAAAAGCACATAAGTATAATTTTTGAAGTTTTTTTCCTAGGTTAAAAATTCAGCAGAAAAATCGAGTAAGGTGCACTTAAAATGATCACCCTGTACATGAGGTTACTGCGCTTAAAATAAATCAAAAATAAAAATTATCATATTCACCTTTCATTGAGCCTTTCATTCTCCATATCAATATTTAGAGACGGCAAAATGGGAAAACTTTCATTTATATTAGTCTCTCTACAGAAATTACCGGAAATAAAAGAAAATTATTACTTTTATTAATTTACGAAAAAATTCAATTTTCACTAGTACTTACTTTTTTATATTTTCTCTTTTGGGCTAATGTTCTATTTTTCGGTTTTCTGCTAGGGTATTTACGCTTATGATATGTTTTTATTTTTCCCATTGTTCTTTCACTGCACTAATAATCACTTTCAATAACACGTCTACTTAGGTGTACACTTGATTTCAAAAAAAAACTGGTACAACTCTTGTAATCGAAAATCTTAATAGTTTAGTTGTGTGCATATGTCTGTAAATAGGGCTGGCCAGGCATGTCGAGAGGGGGTGGAGAAGAAGTGATTTACCCCGGACCTGGGTTTTTTCGAGGAGATCGGTTTTCTTTCTGTTTTAAAACTTATTAAACCTTTTCTCTTTTATTTTATTCAAATGGAATTTTAAAAAACATTTAGAAAATAACTTTTTCAAAACATTTTCAAGCCTGCCATATTATTGTTTAAAAAAAATAATATTTGTTACTGATAATTCTTGAATTTAAAATACTAACTGAATAATGATAATTCTATTTTTTAAAATAAGAACACAAAAAATACCACTTGAGATTAAAAAAAACGTAAACAATGCAAACTGATCATAAAAATACAATAAAAAAATAAAATAAATGAACTTCAATTACGTAATACAGAATTAAATAATATTTTGTCATTGCTCAATTAGCGTCTAAAACTGCCTGAAGTCTTGCAGGCATGGGAAAAATCAGATTTCTTGCAAGGTCAACGTCTTGCGACAAGTTTTCCTAAGCGTCTTCAATTATCCCTTGCAATTCTTGGGCATTATTTGGATAGTTATTTAATTTTCTTATATGTTTCACCATTAGTCCCCATACATTTTCAATTGGATTTAAATCCTGACTTTTAAATGGCCACGGTAACCACTCTATGTTTTTATTAAGAAACCATTGCCTGACACGATGGGCCGTATGTATGGAGCAGTTGTCTTGTTGAAAAATAAAATTATTTTCCGGAAACACCTCTATTACTGACGGCAACACAATATTGTCTAATATTTCAATATATTTAATGGAATTGAGATGACCACCACTGTTCCAACACACACCTAATCCATTTAGGCTCATCCAAGCCCAGACATTGACTGAAAACCTTCCTAATATTTGTGGATCGAAAGTATATTTTTCGTCGTATCTAGTGGAAGGAGGCCTATATACGCGAACATGTCCATCGTTACAGGATTTAAAAACCTTTTCGTCAGAAAAGACAACTTGTCCCCAGAAGTTTTCATCATTGATTATATAGTTGAGTGCAAAAAAATAATCCTACCCTGCTTCTTTTCTTGTTTCTGTATTTTTTAGCCGCTGAACAACTCTTCAAGTCGCTTTGTAGTTTTATTCTTCTGCAAGCAGTAGATACCGAAGCAGATAAATTTGTCTCTGAAATTGCATTTCCTGCAGTCTGAAAAGGGTTTTTTATTAGGTAATTTATAAGATTTTCATCTTCTTGATTATTGCTCTTTCTGGGCCTACCGGAACCAACTTTAAGGGATACCGTTTGGTTGGTTTCCCATTGTTTTTTAACACTCATTATCGTGGTTTTACTCACATTGTATTCAGCAGCAAGTCTTCTTATGGACCAACCATCTTCAATTTTAGAAACAATTCGAAATTTTTGAATATCTGTTAGATGTCGAACCATTTTTAATAATGACGCCACTGATTAACGTCAAAGTGACATTTGTAAGATTATTAATATCAATCAAAGAACGAATGATTTACATAGCTAAAAGAAAGTGTACCAGTTTTTATTGAAATCAAGTGTACCCACTTTATAACAAATAAGTAAATTTTAGATATCTCTAGAATACACACGCCACTGTTGTTTACGCAAATCGCAACGTGGTTCCTAAGTGCCTGATTCCCCCTCCCGCAAACGAGTCCAGTGTATGCAAGTGCATCCGTGTTTCCGAACTATCATGCGAGATGGCAGCTACTATCGGAATACAGATATGCAGTTTTTAGTTTTCTAATAAATTTATGTTCAACTAATCCAAGAGTTGGGTCACATGAATATAAACGTTACAAACAGTGACTAATGTCGGAATGTTAAAAAATTTGGATACAAAATATTTAAAATGCATGCGAAAATTTTTTTTGACGACCCTAAAAAAAAAAATTACATTCCGATATTTTATACATATTTCTGAAAAATCTTGTAAAAATCGCACTCAAATCGGATAAGTTTTAAACGAGATATTCGAGAATTATGATTTAATGGGGTATATAATAAGACTCTTAAGCGAATAAAATATATTTTCAAAGTATTTAAATAAAGCTGAAATTTTGTACGCATTTGACCACATAAAATGGGGCTAGGATAAATCTGACAGTTTGACATTTGAAATATGTAATTTAGTTACAATGTCAATGTCAATAAGAAGAAATTATTAAAATATATGACATGAATCATTATTGATAGTATCGAAGGACGCTGATAATTAATTATTAAAAAATTGTTATAAAACATTTCAAGGTACGTTTTTAAAATTTAATTGAGGGAAGTGAAGAATTAAATAGAATGATTTTTCCTAGATCAGGATTATATATACTGGTATAAGAAAGTTATGTACTGGCCACATCATATATTTAATTTAAGTGAAACAGTTGAAATAATACTTTTTAAGTTTAGATATGTGTAATGCTATCAAATCCTGAAGCACATAAATAAAATTGGAATTCATCCATTCATTATTGAAAAGAGGACATGGTATTACGCCCTCGTTGATATTGATGCTAAAAGATAGTTATAATTGATATACAAAAATTGATTGCTGTTGACGTTTTATTATCATAACTTTTATTTTACAAATGAAAACACGAAAATAATACGGTTTTGTTTAAAGCGCACTGTATTTTTTGTACACAGCTACGTTGTTAAGCTAAAACCTAACTATAACTTAATATTATCTAAACTACTTCGCTTTTCGCGTTTCATTTGTGCCAAGTCTAACACTTGTAAAAATGACGTGACAGATTTTTTAGAGTTAAAAAAACAAAAGATGCATATTTAAATTATCCAACTTTTTCCTTTATCAAATTTATGTATCTCATCTATTTATGTAGATATAACAAATTTCCCCAGTTGAGTAAACGTCATGTATTAATTACTATACCATTCTATTAAATTTTCGAAATGCATAATATTTTATAATTTTATATTTTACAATTTACTTATAAGTATTTTACAAGCACTGGAATATTTTTTCTCTGTAAATATTATATGAACATTTTAGTTTAGGCGCAGTATTGAGAATTTTCCAATAAATAATCGATTCCCATCTAAAATTTAGGGAGTTTATTTCGTGTTTTCAGAATAAGTTTATAAATTAAACAAGAGTATTGACTGGTATAAGAAGTCGGCCTGAATATTTGATGAAACCGAATTTCAGTCCTTAAATTAAACATTCTGGAAGAGTGTAATTGAAAACATACAGATTAGGCTAAGTCAAGGAACTTTGAGCTGGGAAAAAATCGTATGTATACAGAAGTTATTTTTAATATACTATGTTTAGTGATTAATTGTTAATAAGAGCTCTGTTGATATTATGTCTAGCTAAACGTAGAACACGTATGTTTTTGTGGAACTGCTGGATAAATGTTTTCATAGCATTAGAAATATTTAGAACAAGGTTACAAATGAAATAAATAAAAACATTTCGATCCCAAGAAGACATAGTAATACATATTTTTGTGTCAATTGATACATTGTGTAGCCTGTTCAAAGATAAGTGCATAATTTTTATTTGGCATCAATGAGAATGTGGAAACTTTGACAGATTAAAAATTCATTTCTCTATATTTAGTCCATTTTTATTCAAATATAGTAACAACAATGCCCTATATACACAACAGAGACGTGGAAGCCAAAATTTGCCATATCTCACCGACAGATCTCAATTTGTTACGTTTAATAATACTAATTCAAATGTATTAAACATTAAATTTGGGGTACTTCAAGGTTGTGTTCTATTCATTATTTTTTGTTTATGTCAATGACAAATAGCAACACATTAGCGAAATTGAGCCTTTTTTGCAGATGGCTCACATTTATAGGGATGCAACGGTTTTGTTATCTCAGGCTCACAACGCTTTATGTACACTTGAGGACTGGTTTTTAAACAATAAGTAATTTGACTAAATATAAAACTGATACAATGTCTTAGACAACCCAATCCATATCTAGATATAGATGGCTCTCATTGTACTATTTGTTTTAACGTTACTTTAGATAATATGGGATTAACACTCAGAATTGATTTGCAAAAAGATATCACGTGACATTTTATTATTGGGCAGTTTTGGAGATTATGTATCACAGATATTAATAGCATATCCTGTATTGATTCAATCTTCTTTAACGTATGCTATTTTGGTATGAGGCCATCGGCACCATTTTTTTTTTCAATCCAAAGAAAGGCTATAAGGATTATTGCAGGATGGGTATACAGAGGACGGTTTATAAATTTAAAAATACTTACACTTGCATATGGCAATGTCTCCTGTACGTAAAAGAAAATCTAAATAATTACGGAACACATGATAGTATTCAACACGTAATAATAGTAATCAAACAATTTTTGCCAAAAATGCATTCTACAACTTTAACGAATTCTTATCAAGTGATTTTTCTTATATAAAATTATGACTTTTCTTATATGTTTTATTTACTACTGTTTGTCTTCATGTAATAGTATTAGTGTTACATTATATTTGTTCATAATAACATTTTTATTACTATTTTATCAATGACTGTTTTTATAATATTTGTATTAGATACTGTATGTTCCTAACTTGTCAAAATACAATTGTGTATATTCGACCAATAACGATCTATCTATCTATTCATTATATTTATAAGCAAAATTTTGACGAAATGTTATTTTCAAAAGATAATAACGAGGAAAGAACGAATATCAGTGATCGTTCATATTTCAGGCTTTTTCTTACTTCAGTTACAACTGTTTTTCCACGTCTTTGTGTATAGTATCGTTGATCATAACATATTTATCATCATGCTATTTTTAAAAGATAATAACGAGGAAAGAACGAATATCAGTGATAGTTCATATTTCAGGCTTTTTCTTACTTCAATTACAACTGTCTTTCCACGTCTTTGTGTATATATATCGATGATCATAACATATTTATCACTGAGTTAGAAAGTATATTTTTTATTATATGGTTAAAATAGAATGGAAATCTATTTGAATGTTATTTAAAAACAGTTGACAACTGCATTTGTAAATCTATTCAGACTATTCAGATGTTCCAATCTGCTGAAGAAATAATTTTTTAAATCCAATTTTGTCTGTCAAAGTTAGTAAAAAGAAAGCAAAACCGCATACAAATATTGAAGAATAAAAAACTATTGGTGCCGATAGCAGTGGTCGATAGGGGCGACATGCTGAAGTATGATGGTGGTCAAAAAGCTGGTATTTTGATTCTGCAAACTATTTAATGTATTGTCGAATTTATTAGAGTCTGGTGACTGGAAATGATTCGGTATAAAATATGAAGGGAGGACGAAAAGGAAACCTTTCTGTAACATTTTAAAATAATACGATATAAGAGATTTGTTAGTAAGAGAAGTCTATATGTGAGGGAAATGCGTAAAAGTAAATGGTGGTCTAAGCGAATAGTCTGGTAAAGGTCAAGGAGTGACGCAGCGATGTGTGATGCCCCTTTAGTCGATCTATATACTGATGGAAAATGTGTGAGTGCGTGAGAAATAAACTCGTGTACGGATGTACGAAGCATACAAATGGGGAATATCACCATGCTTGTCACGTGTTTCAAATCCAGTCGCCCAGTCGTTAAGTAGGGACTCTCGAATTAACGCATGCAGATTGTGAAGCAATCCAGATAATGGAGAATTGTAACATTTCGAAGGATTCCTATCACAAAAGGCATAACTTAGTTACTGATATTGCTACTTTTCACATGTAACTTAGTCAATCATTATATATAGCGTTCTTTATGCTGCACCCCCTGATGAGGAGCAATGATTCCGAAACACAATTGTCTGTAGGCGCGTCGTGGATCTGCCAAGGAAAATATAAAACCGAGCTTGTTGTGGTTTGTACATGTAAGTAGTGTGTGTGTATGATGAAACTCGATGAATGAGGGTGAAACTAAATATGGAGCATTGCTGTTTGATTTGGTTATGCGGAAACAATATTTATTTTTACTTGAGTGATTTTACTCTAGAGGTCAATAACGTCTATTTTATTAGAATGTACTTACTAGAAAAGAGGAAAAGTCACACTGGCATACTTTCAGAGAAATCGATACGAATTGAAACATTTTATTTGGGAAACTTGAGATTTGTAATTAAATATCCCGGTGAGTCGTAATAGAAAACATACAGCCTGGAAACGAGATAAGGTGAAGCAGAGAAAGCAAGGAGCACTTTTATAACCCGGGTGGAGACATTGGTTATCAATTCAAGGGAGTGGAAGACATAGAGAGTTCATAAACCAGAGCAGTGGAAGACAAAGGAAAACATCAGTCAGCAACAGTCGCCGAAATACGTAAAGTTTAAGTAAATGCGGCAATTTACTGTAAGAAATGAACTCAATCCAGGATATTCAATTCCCCTAACACGAGACTTCTTACCAAATGGACGGCCTCAGAGGCACTATCTGATTTTAGTTTGGCATAAGTAAGTTTATTTCTAATAAAACATTTACTGCCCCAAAGAAGGAGCCTCTTTATATTCTTAATTATGTTATTTGGTTCCTAATGGAAAGCCTTAATTAACTTTAATTCACTGATCCCAACGAAACAGAGGTATTTCCGTATTATCTATTCCTCAGGGACTGTAATCAGTAAGCACTAACTTAAATATTACGATAATATTTTATACACGAGACATACAGTGCGAGGCAAATAAACATGCAGTCCACACAGATCGATATGATGTTCCTTAAATATCTCCTTATCAAATAATCATGACTACTTAACAAGTTTTTACACAAATAGACAGTTTGGAAGCAGCCTGTTATTAAGAAATCTTAAAAACCCATTTTTTTTCTATTTATTACTTGTTTACGTGGCAGACTAAACTGCAGACCCATTGGGGGTGGTATTCATTTTATAAATCTAGTTTTCTTTAATGAGCTCAATTTGCAATATATTTCTTTCACTATAATAAGTAGAAGGACACAACATAAAATGAAAACTCTTATAAATATGTGGTCAATAATACGTGAGTATTAAAATTTATGTTCTTATTACAAATTTTGATAGCGTTTTCTCGGGAACTTCGATCAGATATACACTAAAACAATTTGTTCTAACGTTTCGGTTTATTAACCATCATTAGAGAACTACAATTAATATAATATTTTATTGTATTAATACAATATTTTATATAACCATCATCAGAGAACTACAATTAATACAGTATTTTATTGTATTAATACAATATTTTCTTGCGTTAAATGTAGTTCTCTGATGATGGTTAATAAACCGAAACGTTACAAAAACAATTTTTAGTGTATATTTGACCGAAATTACCAAGAAAACGGTATCAAAAATAATTGATATTAACGGTCAAGAACAGGAAAAATATGTATATGTTCTTATTACTATTTAACATCTGACATGGCCATTAATAGTTTTATTAATTAAAAGTAAAGTTTTCATCACATAATTACTGAAAATTCATTAAAATATTATTTTATCTAATTTGCAACAATATTTCCAGAATTTTAATTTTTGATTTTTACGAAAATAATTTTAGGTAGATAAGTTTCTTTGCGGATTGTTATTCTATATATTTTTAGACAAGCGAGATACCAAGGGGGATATTTGGATACAGTATACAGGATGTTCCAAAATTATGTAGCCAAATTCTTGCAGTAAGTAGACGGGTTCAACATGAAATTAAAACTCATAAATATTTAGTCAATAATACATATTAAAGAAGTTACACCCTTTCAAAGATGGAGGAAAAAAATATTATTTGTGCCGTAACTAAGAAACCATACCAAAATTTAGAGATTACTTTTGTGCAGGATTTTAACATTTAGTTTCAAGAAAGTGGTCAGGGGCGGTGCACACTGTTTAGATTCTAAATAAAAAATAAAGTCTAAAGTTTGATGTACGTATCTGTTATAATTTATAATATTTTTCCTCCATTTTGAAAGTGTGTAACTCATTTAATATATTGTTACGCCACTGGACTGTGTAGACTGGTTAGATGAGACTGGAATTGTACGCTAACGGCCGGGAATATTCTGGACTCCTCTAGATCGTGTGAATGGATGTATAAATAAGACACACGGTGGGCCGAGTCTCAATCTTAAGTCGAACGTGAACGAGTAAAGAAGAAATACGAAAGAGACTCATAAGTGTTCAGTTGTGATTATAATTAGGAAAGTGATTAATCTATTGTTGTTAATTGTTAATTAGTAAATAAAGTAGTGATTAAGTGTTACCTGGACTTTCAATCAACGAATCTACGAGTGTAGGTGTTTGTGGGGATAGCAAACACGTAACAATTTGGTGTCGGAAGTGGATTGGAAGAGAAATTTCTGGAATAATCGAAAAAGTTCCACAGTGTTCTTCTCAGAAATTAGTGGTAACACGAAGATTTAAACTACTGGACAGTGTTTGAGGACTATTTCTAGACTGAATAGTGACTTTAAAGTGGATTTTCGAAAAGTTTCTAGAACATTTGATTTAGAGATAGATGCAAATACGCGAGTGCCGCTAGTAATAACGTGTTGTAGACTGAGAAAAAGGACTACTAATGCAAATTCGGGAAAATTCTAGAACATTCTATTTGGAAACAACAGGAGATATGTGAATTGTGTTGACGGGAACGTGTTGTAGACTTGAAAACAAGACTATAAGTGATTTTTAGTGACAATTCTAGAACATTCGATTTGGAAACCACAGAAGATACGTAAACTGTGTTAACGGGAATGTGTTATAGACTCAAAACAAGACTTTTTTAGTGATATTTCGTGAAAATTCTCGAACATTCCATTGCGCAATTAGTGGAGATAAGTGAATTTTGTCAACACAAAAGAAGTATAGACTCTAAATAAGACTTTCTAGTGCTGTTTCGAGATTTTTCTGGAACAATCCATTATTAAAATAGACGTGATATTAACATTTTACGGATTTTATAGTGTAATAAACTTTATTTTGAACTGATTTACGTGTCCTGAGTTAATGCCAACAACAAGAAGCATGGCGGAGAAACAAACACAAGACTTACTTGCAGCATTGGTGCAACAAATGGAAGAACAGAAAAGAGAACGCCAGGAAGAATTAAGAAAGATTATGGAAGATCAAGAGAGAAGACGACAGGAAGAAAAAGAAGAACAAAGAAAAATTATGGAAGATCAAGAAAGAAAAAGACAGGAAGAAAAAGAAGAACAAGAGAGAAGACGACAAGAAGAAAAGGAAGAACAAGAGAGAAGACGACAGGAAGAAAAAGAAGACTTGATAAAAATGATCGAAGGCCTGGAAATAAGACGACAGGAAGAAAAAGGAAGAGCAAAGAAAGGAACGCCAGGAAGAATTAAGACAACTTATGGAGGGACAGCATCAAGTCATGCTCTCGGTCACTGAACAATTGAAGGAAGATATACAGGCTGAAGTCAGTGAAGTTAAAGAAAAAGTCAGCCAATTTGAAGGAGAAATAACTGAAGTTAAAGGAAAAGTCGGTGAAGTTGAAGGGGAGATAGCCCGGTTGAAACAACAATTAAGAGAGAAGGGAGGCCAATTAGTACTGTCGTCTGGTGCTAGGTTACAACCACCTTCATTCGACGGTCAAAGTTCATGGTCAACTTATAAGAGACAATTTGAGGCAGCTGCACGTTCAAATAACTGGAACGATGAGGAAAAAGCAACAGCATTGGTATTAGCACTAAGGGGCCAAGCATTAGACCTGCTCCAAACAATTCCTGCCGCACAGCAACAAAACTTTAGCATTTTGGAGGCAGCGTTAGAACTAAGATATGGCGACCAACATCTCGCCCAAGTATATCAGGCTCAGCTCAAATCACGCAGACAACGAGGTGGAGAAAGCCTCCAGGAGTTCGAGGCGGCGGTAGAAAGATTAGCCCATCTAGCTTATCCTGATGCACCAATGGAATTTCAACAACAGTTAGCAGTTGGTACATTTATTGATGGAGTAAGGGACCAGGAAGTTAGGCGAATTCTTAAGTTGGCCAGGCATAAGCTTAGTAGTGAGGCTTTAGTACATGCACTGGAGATTGAGGCTGCCTATAAGGATACCACACAATCAAATCAGAGAGTACGAGCTGTGAGTGTGGAGGAAGACAAGCCAGACAACACAACACAAAACCTGATATCTGATCTATACAAGATGATGACCCAACTATTGACAAAATCGAACTCCCAGCAGAGACAAGACCAACAACAAAGTAGTGGGAGGCCGAATGGAGGCATCCGTTGTTATAGGTGTGGCAAATTGGGCCATATTAAGAGGAACTGTCATGAGCTCAACATTCAAGATACGAGACAAACCCAACAGCAAAGTAGTGGGAGACAGAGTGGAGGACGTATGCGCTGTTATAAGTGTGGCAGAGTGGGCCATATTCAGAGTAACTGTCGTCAGCGCATCCCTGAGAGGGTCGCAGTAATGGAGAAGCCACAGGAAAACTGGCGAGCTGGTACTTAGCGGAATATAGCAGATGGCCTTTCCAAAAGACCGTCTGAGAAAGACTGCAAGCCTTGCCACCGTAAGGAAGAACAACAAAATGTACAAATAATGAAGACCGTTAAGATTGATGTTCCGGATTATTGGACAAAAGAGTCGTTAAGGGAAGCGCAGTTAAACGATAACGAGACTGGTCCTATTCTGAAATGGAAAGAAAGAGGGACCCGACACGATTGGAAGGACATTTCAAATAAATCAGTGGGGCTGAAGGCTTTATGGGCACAATGGGATTCCCTTATAGTAGAGGATGGATTGCTGAAGAGAGCGTGGGAAATTCCAGATGGGAGGAAAGTTACTTTGAAATTGTTAATCCCCATGTGTCACGTAGCAGATGTACTTCAGCAAGTGCATAATGAAACGTCTGGCGGACATTTTGGCATCAACAAAACCCTGACAAAAGTAAGACAACGTTTCTACTGGGTAAACAATCGTCAAGATGTGGAGGCTTGGTGCCGCCAATGTGAAGTTTGCGCGGCAAGAATGGTGCCACAAATAAGAAATAAGCAATATAACGCCAGGGCTCCTTTTGAGCGAATTACCATAGCAAGTGACCGTATGAAGGCTCGTTATGATCTTAAGGCTAATTCAGGAGGGTACCAGGTGGGAGAGTTGGTTTGGCTATATAACCCACAACGAAAGAAAGGCAGGTCCCCGAAACTTCACCACCCTTGGGAAGGACCTTACACTGTCGTCACCAGATTAAACGACGTTGTATATAGAATTCAGCAAAATCCAAAATCTAAGATGAAGGTGGTGCATATAGAGAGACTAGCCAAGTATGCAGGGAATAATGAATTGCCTGATCGGGACGTTCAGGCTTAAGGAGGGGGCAGTGTTACGCCACTGGACTGTGTAGACTGGTTAGATGAGACTGGAATTGTACGCTAACGGCCGGGAATATTCTGGACTCCTCTAGATCGTGTGAATGGATGTATAAATAAGACACACGGTGTGCCGAGTCTTAGTCTGAAGTCGAACGTGAACGAGTAAAGAAGAAATACGAAAGAGACTTATAAGTGTTCAGTTGTGATTATAATTAGGAAAGTGATTAATCTATTGTTGTTAATTGTTAATTAGTAAATAAAGTAGTGATTAAGTGTTACCTGGACTTTCAATCAACGAATCTACGAGTGTAGGTGTTTGTGGGGATAGCAAACACGTAACAATATATTATTATCCAAATACATATGTTTTCATTTTATACTGATGTACTGTAACAACTTGGCTACATAATTTTGGTGTCTCACCTATCTAAAGATATAAAGAATAACAATCCGCAAAGAAACTGATCTACCTAAAACTATTTTCATGAAAATCAGAAACTAAAATTCAGGAAATATTATTGCAAATTAGACAAAACAATGAATTTTCAATAATTATGTGATAACAGTTTACTTATAATTAATAATAACTCTTAATTGGCCGTGCCTAGAAATTAAATAGTAATAAGAATATAAATTTTAATACAATAATAAAAATGGTAAAAAAATACAAACACAAGCTAAAAAAGATGCGGTCAGTTACTGTTTACAAAACTAATTACTGAATTTAGCTAATAATCCAGTATGGGCGTGCTGTACCATTGATGTTTGCTTTTCGACGTACTACCTTTCTGGATGCTGTTAACTCATCATTAGTCAATACTTCTATCTACGATGGTTTCATGTTCTTGATAATTTGCTGTCTAGCGCATACCGCTTCATTTATTATAATATGTAGGACACGGTAATTATATCGTATTTTGAAACTACAGGTGATGTATTTCTTAGCAGTTCTATCGTGTTATACTATTTATTAGAAGTATTGATTATCTGTCAACATAACTTGTTATAGGCAAGTGTAGCTACGTATAAGTACGAGCTGTCAACTTTTTCAGTCAATAATAAATGATCTCTATTTTATTTGGTTCCATCCTTCATGTCTTCTAAATATTTCAGAGCCGTTCATACTTACAAGTTACTCGTTCTATATTTTTAATGTGCTATTTTGATGAATAAAAAAATAAAGTAGCAACTTCTACATGAAATATAGAAAGACAAGTTCAACTTCAAACTCGTACCTCAGCGCATCCAGAAGGAATAAATACAATATTTTAATGCGATGATGACTTGTGAAAAACAACTGTATATGAATTAAAATCTATAAAAGCAGGTTGCAATCGATCCAATTTCCATTTATTAATTATCGGACTTATGTTTTCGCTCTAGTTCAAAAACGATCGTTTTCCTGTTTTATTGGAGAACGAAAATAAAGTAAAGTCTGTTTCTTTTCTTCCTTCATAATTTGAATAAGGTCCTTAAGATGAAAATTAATTGTTGGTTATAACTGATATTACTAATTTAATAAAATAAAGTGCACCATAGAAACGAGTCACATTTCAAAGTGGTGCAAGTTACACGAAAATAATTTTATTAGTAAAACAACCATACAGGGTGATTTAGCTAAAACTCCCCAGGCCGATTACTCGGAAACTAAGAAAGATATTGAATTTCTGTAAACGCCAATAAATAAATACTCCTAATGACTATATATTGAAGTTCAAACGACGTGCTTGCTGATTACGGTATGAGCGTCGCGACGCTGAGAAAAAATTCTTAGGTGACAGGAAGTTTGAAAATGTATGATTCTAGTACTACATTCAATTCTAAGGCTTTTTTTGTCATACGCACATTTTCATTTAAATAAGTAGCTTTTAAATTATTTTAATGTCAAACGCCCATAATTTTTTAATCGCATTGAAACAAATTAACATAAGTTGACTTTTCCTACAATTTGACAATTGTCAACAATCTGTCACTGCAATGCAAGTGACGAAAAATTTTTTATATTTTGTAATATTCAGTTGTAAAAAAAGCAATATTATGGTTCAACACAATAATTCCGAAAAACTGGATATGATTATTATTTATGGTGAATGTGGCAGAAACTCAAACGAGGCTGCAAGGCTTTACAGGCGACGTTACCCAGATCGAAGACAACCAGATCATAAAACGTTTTTAAATTTAAAGAAAAATTTGCCACAATATGGAAGCTTCGATAAAGGCAAGCGTAAACGTGTACGAAGAATTAGAAATAATCGTAATATGGCGGAAGTTCTACAGTGTGTTGAAGACAATCCTCATATTTCAATAAGAAGTGTTGAAGAGGCCACTGGCATTTCATTTTCCTCTTGTCAAAAGAATTCTTTCTGATAACAAATTTCATCCCTATAAAGTGCATCTTGTTCATCATTTGCGTGCTGAAGATTCACAAAGAAGATTAGATTTTATCTCCCGCTTATCAATACTGTATGCGCAAGATAATACATTACTACGAAATATTTTATAGAGCGATGAAAGTTATTTTCACAATAATGGTATGGTAAATAGACATAATTGCCATTATTGGTCTGATGATAATCCAAAATGGACTAGAATAACCCATAACCAAAATGTTTTTGGTATCAATGTGTGGTGTGGCATTTTAAATGGCATTTAATAGGACCGTATTTATATGATAGTATATTAAATAGCCTGTGATACCTAAATTTCCTGCGTAACGAGCTTTCAGCATTATTAGAGGATGTTCCCATCAATGTGCGGCTTAATATGTAATTTCAACAGGACGGTGCACCGCCGCACACTGCAAGAATTGTTTCGACTTATTTAGACACTGTTTTTACACAGAAATGTATAGGAGTAAATGGACCACTTCGTTGGCCGGCTCGGTCACTTGATTTAACCCCACCTGATTCTTTCTTGTGGGGTTACTTAAATAGTACGGTTTATGAGGAACCAATACAAGACATGGCTGATTTGCAAAATAAAATTTATGCCAGTTGTGCAGCAATTAGCCGAAACACTTTATTAGCTGCCTGTGATTCGGTACTTAGACGTCGTTATGACATGTGCATTTATGAAAACGGGGGAAATTTAGAAAATTTTCTTTATTTTTATTTCTTTTAAAATCATAAAATTAGGCCTTGTGTTTATGTTTTCAGGAATAAATGTTAAGAAAACGTAGTACATTTTAGTGTTGTATTAGTGTTATTAATGGTAACAATAAAAATATTATAAGAAATTCTATTCAATGCGATTATAAAAATTATAGGCGTGTGACATTAAAATTTGCTATTATTTAAAAACTACTTATTTAAATGAAAATGTGCGTAAGACAAAAAAAGCCTTAGAATTGAATGTACTACTAGAATCATATATTTTCAAACTTCTTGTCGCCTAAAAATTATTTCTCGGCGTCGCGACGCTCATACCGTAATCGGCAAGCACGTCATTTGAACTTCAATATATAGTCATTAGGAGTATCTATTTATTGGCGTTTACAGAAATTCAATATCTTTCTTAGTTCCCGAGTAATCGCCCTGGGGAGTTTTCGCCGAATCACCCTGTATATCAATGAAAAGGATGAGAAAGCATTTCATTTCTTAAAAATAGCGTCTGCAAGGTGATGCCCTCTTCTCTCCAAATATTCCGCATTTGTGAACAGACGCTTTCCATTACATTTTTATGGTTCACATTGTATGATAAAATACAGTTTAAAATGTTATTTTAAATAAATAAGCATTTTGTTTCGACCTAAGAAAGTTAATAAAAACTTTTTGGCGCAGAGATCTGTTTAACAATTTTTTAAAATAATAATTTATAGGACAGTGGCTTAATACCCAAAGAACGTGAGAAAAAACAGTTTTATTCAATAATTTAGTAAAACACAAAATAAATACCTGAAAAAGCAGGGCTATATATGAGAAATGTTTTTGATTGTTTATTAATTGATTCGGCATAACGACATTATATTTAGTTGAAATAAATTCCGTGTAAAAGTATTTTTTTGCGTTGGATTTGTGTGATAAAATTTTAGCAAAGCTGAGTTTTTCTTATTACTAATTATTGTTTTTATTCCCCTCCGGCAAAAAAATTAAATATTCCAGTATTTTTATCCTGCCTTTTAATTTCACCGTTTTATTGAAAAATTAATTAAAACTCGGAGATTTGCAAAAGTGAGCAAATCAAAAACACATGGTCTGCGGTGGAGTCAAAAGAAATTTAACGTAGAAACATACAAAGGAACAAACAAAAATGAAATTTTCAGTTTCCCCTTTGAAAAGGGGAGCGAAGTATACCTGTCATCGACAAGCATATTACGGCAACTTCCAAAATGTATGCGTGGAAACATCTGGTTCACGTTTTTAAATGTAAATAAACAGCAGCAGCTTGAGGTTATTCAAACAAATATCGAGATAAAATACATTCCGTTAAAAATTGTATATGTTATAATTTAATATTGATCATGACTTTATATAAAGCGTAAATGGTGTTTTTCCTGTAATTATTTATTTTATTATTTATTTTAGATTTGCATAATAGTATGTTTTTCTCAGCAAACATTTTGATTTAATTTGACGTCGAGACTACCTAAATTATGTATAATAAATTTAGTCGCAAAATTGGAATTAACCATATTTAAGTAAAATTTACATTGACGCGACGTGGAATCGACATAAGTTGAGAATAAGACAACGCACAGTGCAGCGACCTGTGGAGACAAATGTGAAAACCGACCCTTTATTTTGTGTTTAATTACCTACCCTATTAGTAGGTAAGTAACCAAACAAGCTATTCCAAGAAACTTTTCTTGGAATTTTTCGGTCGGGGGGGGGGGGGGTTATTGGACAGAATCGAAGATAATTTCAACATAGCGTATTACCTACTTGGTCAGTTGAAATTTGGCTTCACTTGTGAATAATTGTGTGCTGAACAGTATTTAATTTGTGCTATTTTGGTCATGGAGAATATAAATTCAGGTATGTTAACTATTTAAATAAGATATAATGACCTCGATATTTGGCATTCTTCAACCTGTTAATTTGAATTTTATAGACGAGTGTAAATTTTGATTCTTATTGATTTTTTAATAACTTCTGTAAGCTTTAAAAAAAAGTATATAAAAGTATATATGCAACTTTCTGCTATTCTGTAGTCAATTTAGTATAGATTAAAGCTATAATATGATTTTGTGCAAATATTTGCAAATTTGTATAAAAAGCCTTTTTCCTTTATAGGTCACCCTCTTACGTATGGTGAATGTTTTGAAGTTTGAGTGTCAACAGTAGATAAAGACAAATTTACTGCAATAAAGCAATGTATTACGAACTCGTATAACATTACAAACCCTGACGCTCCAGAACTACTGAATGTTGCAAAATTAATATGTGCTAACTTAAAACCAAGGTAAACAAAGTGCTCACGTTCACGATCCTATTTATTAAAAAAAGAAAGTGGTTTTCTCGCCTCGAAAATTTCAATCCCTTAATAAAATCTACCAATATCAGTCCGACTACCTCAATTAGTGGCCGGGGCCGTCCACAAAAGCAGTTCGAAGAGTGTTCCGTCAAAACAAAAAAACGTAAAGTGGAAACATTGGTAAAAAGCTTCGGTAGTGCGGAATTACAGTTCGCTTCTAGTATCGCTGGTCCATCAACTTCTACACGACTTTTAGAAGTAAAGAAAGAATTGAGTTTGCAGCAAGCACTTGCTCTTTGCTTAGATCTAGACTTATCTGCACGCAAGTACAATTTATTAAGGACTGTGGTAAATAGCGTACATAGAGATACTTTTCCTAGTTTATATAGACTTAGTCTGTTCAAACAATACTCATATATTGAGATATCATTCACTTCTGAGACAGCTGTTGAAGTTAATATTCAAAATATGTTATATAAAACTCTTAATAGCATTTGCAATCTTATTAATGTTGTAGATATACATAGTATTACTTCATTAAATTTAACTCTTGTCTGTAAATGGGGCATGGATGGAAGTTCCAGTCACAGTATATACAAGCAAAAATTTTAAAAGAAAAAAAAAAAAAGGAATTTTTTTTTTTTTTAGGGTGGGTCCCCTTTTTGCCCATGATAAAAACCCCCAAAACTGTGGTTTGTAAAAATTCCATTAGTCATCGTCGCTATATTGTCGACCACTTAAATTTATGTTTTCTAAGGAAAACGAGGAAATAATTAAACAAGAATACAATAAATTTGAAAATTGTTTTAAATATATTAAAAATGTTAGCATGAGAATTGGCGAAAGAGAATTTAACGTAGGTTTTAAATTTCACTTTACAATGATTGACGGAAGTGTATGCAATATTGTGACCAAAACAAAGTCTACTGCTACTTGTTATCTATGCGGAACAAAACCGACTCAGATGAATAAAACAGACTTGACTCAGTTTGTAGCGGATTCTGAAAAATATAAATATGGATTGTCAACTTTGCATTGTTGGATTCGTTTCTTGGAATGTTGTTTGAAAATAGCATATTGCCTTCCTTTTAAAAAATGGCGAGCTTCAAGGGAATTTAAGAATTTGAAAGAACAAACCAAAAACGAATTCAAAGTGAGTTTAAAAAATAGTTAGGGCTCAATATAGACAAACCAAAACAAGGTTATGGTAGTTCCAATGACGGAAATACAGCTAGAAAATTTTTCGAGCAATATAAAATAAGTGCCAAAATTACCGGCCTTAACGAGACACTACTTTATAAATTTTACCTAATTTTGAGAATTTTGAACTGTAAGGAAAAAATTAGTGTAAATAAATTTAACAATCTTGACTAGGGAATTGTATCTGTAAGAGTACTCGTGCTCTATGCCTATGACTATCCATAAAATACTGGTTCACGGTTATGAAGTCATCTCTCAATTCAATATACCAATTGGTGAAATGTCAGAAGAGTGCCTAGAGGCTCGACATAAAGAAATTAGAAAAGAAAGATTGGCACACACTCAAAAAAAGTCGCGAATGGAATCAAACATTGATTTGATGAATCGTTTGATCATAACATCAGATCCTTTACTAGCTTTCCACAGAAAAATAATCTCCAAAAAAAGGAAAAAATATGGCTAATAACAGTAGCATTAAAGAGTATTTCGTGTTAACTGACGAAGTAGAGCCTTTGACAGCATATAATATCACAACTCCTCTTGAAGTTAGCGATGACAGTGAAAGTGATTCAGGGGCAGAATAGACATGGGACATTTTTTTGTTTATATTATGTAAATATTTCTGGATCCTAAGTATACTTTTACATCTCTTTCTCTGTCAACATTTCTAATATAAAGTATAATTTATAATATTTTATGATATTATATACATGCACGTTTACATGTACTATTTTTTTACTAACCTTACATTGTAAAATAAATATTTGTGGATGTAAATGTAGACTAATGTCGGACAATTTTATGGTAAATAAATCATATGATACTACTGATTTTTTTGGAGTTCTGATTTTTGTCCATTTGCCCCATAAGATCGCTGCACTGTGCGACGTTGAAATTTAGTTAAATTTACTAAGATAGGTAAAATTACATATAACTCTTCCTTGCAGTTGCACAGTATGTTTAGTTACTAATATGTATTTAGGTACATTTGACTTCATTTATGTGTAAGACAGAAAATTAATGAATGTCGGTGACAACAACAATACAAAACTCTACCTGTGGCAGGTTTTCAGAACCATCTCTAATATATACTTGCTCCATTTTTAACCAATTCTCACCTCTTTTAAGTTGAGCAATATGAAACCACAGAGAATAAAACGCTAGTTATAGGTTGAACTGTCAAAATATGACGAAAATAGAAAGCCCAAATAGGATTACCAACTTATAAAAGAATAATTTTGCAAATTTATGTGCTGATATGCAAGAGCAAATATTAAAGTTAATTTTATTGTTGTTATATACATACAGTCATAGTTTAAAAATTTTACAGGTTTACCAAAATTTGTTAAAAACTATATATTTTATAATATACAATACACTACTCATTTAAATTCACCCGCTACTGTAAAGGTCCATTATTAAAGTCTAAATAATGCGCAATTGAAACAAATAATGAATGTTATCATTTCCTAAAATCAGAGACGCTACTTCCTACTAACGAAATTACGATCCTAAAAGGCTTGAGATAACCTCTTTAACGTTTAAAGGATTTTTTAATCTTCTTATATTTTGCTAACTGAATTTGAAATTCTTTGAACGGAAATTATTTTACGGAAGTAATTATGTTACTAATTTCATATACAATGTTACAGAGCAGCTCTAAATAATAATGAGGGTCCTTTTCAACAATAGACTAGCACAAAAGAGGAAAGGCGTTTATGAAAATGTACTTTTCCATGTGCTAAATTTATACAGTTTTAGTTTGCTCTCGAGTTATAGAATATGTATATTTAGAACCTAAAGACTAGTGCAGATGGACGACTTTTGTGGTTCGACAGTTGCGTCGCTGAGATGCAACGACTGGTAACTGTAGCTGATGCGTGCAGAGGAATCACATTTTAGTGACGTATTTTCAGTGTTATGGCTAGTGCACACCGACGACTTTTGTGGTTCGACAGTTGTGTCGTTAAAAATGGGATTAATTGTTTTTAAGGTACAGATCAATTGGTTTGAGGCAACTATAATGTCGTTCGCCTGCTTAGATTCATTGTAACCTGCTTGTTAAATATCCGGCGACAATCGTCCGGCTAAGTACAGGTGCTGAAATATAGCATCTGCTGCATTAGTTGCGACTGTAGCTGTCTGTCGCATATAGTCGCCTGTGACCGCTACAAAATAGGAGCCTCTCTGCATATTGGCATTAAGAACATTTAATTAATTTTCAGCGGCACAACTGTCTAACCACAAAAGTCGCCTGTGTGTACTAGCCTTAAAGATTTTATTTGTTGAATGATAATTTAGAAAAAGATCTACCTCAGTCCGCGGAGGATGTAACTAGACATTAATCTTAAAGGTCAGTAGGCAATCAATTCTGTAACCTTGTTTTTTGTGGCAGAAAAATGTTTATGATTATTATATATGTTTTGCCCTCGTGACTTCTAAAGCAAGCATTATGCTATAACAATAATATGTTGAACTAACAATAAAACGTATTTTCATATATGTCGCGTAGTTGGGCATTTCCAGGTTGATTGCACTAAACTTCCACCAGATGGTTTTACAACATTTTGTTTCAAGTTGCTGTCTTATGTTAACGGAAATTTACTGGAACTGGATTCTTCAATATGGATAAGTGAACTTATATGTTCTGTACTTACTGCAACGATCAGAAAGCGATCGTTGGATGTTGGATGGTACTTATTACAATCTTCTTCAATGTTCGATTTTTTAAAGCTCTTTTTAGTATAAAATCGGCACTGAGAATGGAGAAAGCAGCATTGTCATAACACCCAGGCAGCGAAAGTATTTGCTGTTTTCAGAGCCGGCAGTTATATTTAAAAAATCGCATTTTTTAAAGAGCGTTTATACATGTTTTTCTTAGTTTCTTCGTTAATAAAACATTTTATTCTTGGTAAATGAATTAAGAAATAGTAACTTATTTTGCTTAGTGGCATTATTGTTTAATGATAAATCATTTAATTTTGATATCAATTATATTAATAGGAAATTCTAAAAAAAAAATATTAAGGAGTGACGTGACTACATTCATGATACAAATGCACAGATATGCCAATGCGCATGGAGGCGTGCATTTCGATCCTAAACGTGACGTCAGTAGCAAGGAAATACCGAGGTTTCGTAATCGCTTTAAAATGTTCTATACTTAATTAATAATAATTTAAAATAATATAGGAAATTTAATAGATAAATTTTTATTTTAAATGTGTTGTACAAATATTAAAATATTTTAACTAAACTTGCTTGCGAACATAACCTCATAATTTATCTACGTTTGGCGGAAGAGATTTTAGCCATTTTCGCTACGATTTTCACAGTAAATTGTGCTGTAGTGAGGAAATTTGAAGATTTGCAACTTTTTGCTGCCTGCATAATGTTGATAGAAAACGACATAATTTTTCTGGTACCGTAAAATAAGGTCGATAGTTTTAAAAAATTAGTGTTGAATTTAGAAAACACAATTACACACTAATATAACAGTGTAGTAAATTATCTAGTCCATGACATATTAAATGATCATATTCTTAGAACGATTGAAAATTGCGAATACGTGTCTTTTATTTTTTGGTTGTTTCTCTATTGACCCTCCGATTGGTTTCAACTGGAGACAGCAAAAATACATATTTATCACTATAAAATCTATTTGACGAAAGTAGCGGCAAATAGACACCTTTAAAATTTAAAAATATATAAATTCCCGGAGAAAATTTGTAGAAACAAAAGAAAACATATTAAACCACTTTTTTTATTTATCAAAATATAAAGATCATAATATTAAAACATTTTCTTTAACTTATTTCTTCAATAAAAAACAGAAAAATTTTTTCCTATTTTTATTTTTAGAGGACTTCACCAGGTACATAAACAATTTATACTTTTCTCTTTTCGGACTTTTTCAAATTAAAGTCCGAAAACTCGGACTAAACCGATCAAGTCCTCTAAAAATAAAAATAGAAATTTTTTTTTATGAAGAAATAATTATACTTAAAGCCAACAACTTGTAAAATATCATTATTTTCTTTAACAGTTTTATTAATAAGGCACATTTCTCAAATTCTTTTACATCATTCTCAGATGCATAATATCTAATTGGTATGTCCCCATTCTGTAGCAATATTTAAATGTTTATTTTTGGATTTCTCTGCTTTTTCTTTTACAACAGTTTGCCCACTTTGATTTTTGATGTGGGAATTTGTAAATCTGTACAGGAGGGACCAATGAATCCTATATTTTCTTTGAGCCACCCTTTAGGGGATTCCATTTTTTATGTCCCTTATTGCAGTCTGCAACATATCTGGGTTATATTTGGATAAGTTTTCGCATCAGAATGTTCTATTAACCACGAAAAAGCTTTAAAAATTTGTTTTTTTCCTTTTTATTTCGGAATCTATAAAAATTTTCCAAATTTTTTTTGTATCATAATCAAGAAAAACTATTTTAATTTTTATTGTAAAAGTCGTTTGTTTGTTTGAAAAAACTGAAAGAGAATGCTAATTAAAGTTTTTCGACCTATCTGTTTGCTGGTGAAAAATACCATTCTTTTCAACGACTTAAGCAAAACTAAATCGTTCTCAGTAATAAAATAAATACACAATAGTTGTCTTTACAGCACGGATAACTACTTGACACAAAAACAATAAAAACCTCCCAATTTCGGGGATTTAAATTTGGCACCTAATTATCCTCGTAACTGACGTCATGCGCAGAAGCATACCAGTGTATTTTTAACATGACTACATTTAACTATTCGTACAGAACACTGTATTTCTTTACCAGTTATCACAATATTAGCATTGCTTTTATTTCTATTAGATAATTCGAACATCTCCTAGGCCGATCGAGATAGTTATCAGAATTAACAATTATATTTAGAAATAACTTGTTTTTGGTTTGGAAATTAAACTTTGTTGAATATTTTGTAATTTTTATGTGCATTAGATAACTGGGGAGGATATTTCAGATATAAACTAGGGACGCTTATCTCATCGTTTTAATCTTATTTTGTCATATACAACTTACGAATGAATATGTGTGTTATCACGTGTTCGAATAGCGTAGTTTCACGTGATTTCAATTTAAGCATTTAAATAAACTTCGTATTGGATAACTGAGTTATGGAAGATGAACTAGTGCTGGCAGATGGCGGCAGCCGGAAAATATCTATATAAAAACTGCTTTTTGACTTCAGTTAATGATGAATGAAAGTGAACGAAAATTTAATGAACACATTTTCTGCTGAAATAGGTTTCAATCGATATCTCTTATTTGATTTTGTCGATTTATGTCCGTCGTTAACAAAAGATAAAAATCTCAGCTAAAGAAAAAGCAAATCAATTTCTGGATAGTAACGTAAATTGGTCTAAAGAAGGGCATGAATTATTCGTGTGTGTATTAATAATTTAGAGCAACGTAGGCGATTTCCGCCCCTTTTCATTGTCAGTGGAATATAAAGTGGTGTTTGTAGGATGCGTGAACGTCATAAGCAGCACACTATGAGCGCGTACACATATCACTTGACACAAGAGCTTCGCTGATTAATGTAAATACCTGCATTCAGTGTTGTCGTTTGCATGCCTTTCATCTTAAATTGTATGTTTAATGCTTGCTCATCTTTCGTCTCATCCCGAGATTCACTCGAGTACCTTTTCAATTCGCTCAACACTTGTCAACAAAAAACTGTGACACTAATTTGTATTTACGTTTTCATTCACGGCGAAGCAATTATGCGACATTATTCTCCTTTATAAAGCGATTTTTTTTAATCCAGTCGTGATAAGATTAAAGTGTTCAGTTTCCTTACTTCCTTTCTAATGCTATTTGTTTTTATTAATTGTATTTACATTGGCAATTTTTCTTTGTTGCGTAGGGCTCTGACTGACTCTCCTTATCGAAAATTGTAAAATTCACTGCAGCTAAGACAAATTAAAATACTACAGATTAGAGTCTACCAGCTAGAGTGTTACAGATTAAGAGCTTACCAAAAAGACTACATAGGTAGATGGTAGACTCACTCCACCTGACTAAAACCATGATTTTTGTTTTCACAAGAATTTTTACAATTTAATGTTAACATATTTGACAGAAACAATTTGACCTCAAACAATGAGATTCCTTTCAAAAGTTGTAAATGTGACTGTAGTTCTCTAGAGACAATTATTATATTGTACATAACGTTTTGCAAAAAATAAAAGTTCACATTTCCATAAACGGCCTTTTTGCTGTATTTTATTTTTTTTTTGGTTAAAACAATGGATGTGGCGTCAATTACAAAAAATGAAGCTGGAGATGATTCTGAAGGTGCAGTTCCCTAGACGGAAGATGAGAAATGCTGCTGTTATCTACGTATGAATGAGAAAGGCTTGTGTACCTTCTATATACAAAACAAGTTTTCAAGAAGAGTACTTCATGGTATCAACTGGTCGACATTTATTAGCAGACGACAAGAAACTCAGTTGGGGGATGTTTTCTATCTTCTGTTGTGATAAACAAAGTTCTCATGTCCATCATTCAACCACTGGGTTTGTGGTTTGACCTCACTCCAAGCTATATAGATGCTATGGCTGAAGTCGTGTGCAATCGTCGCCTACAGTGGCTACATGTAAAGTGTAAAGAAACGTTCCAATAAGAAAATATGGAGTTTTTGCGGCCGCCACACTGCGATGATCACATGTGTCGTCCACTTTTAAAGAATTACACCCTAAATAAAAGTGAACAAAAATTTTATTTTAAAACTTTTTTTTTTGGATATCCGACAAACTAAAAATATACAGGGCGAGTCTTAAATAAGTCATTATTTCCAATACTTTACATTTGTAAAAACCAACTGAACCTCTTTTTTTTTTTAACTGTCATGTACAATATTGTTCTTGAGTTTTAAAAACAATACGATGAATATGTTTCTAAGTCTCTAACCTATCTACTAGTAGTTTAAAGTAGTGTTGCTGCATTGAGCAATTAGAATTCTTGAACTACATTTTATTAACAGAGTAAAACATTTGGGTCATTTCTAACTAATGAGTCTGATTTCTATTTTTGTTTAAAAACAGCACACACAATTTAATAATTATTTAAAATTTCCCGTTAGACAGCTAGCGAAACCATAATCCCCAATAAAAATTCGTATGTATGACAAACAGATGAAGTATTACAATGTTTTCAGCAATTTGGCATTTGCGTAATTGGGCCATGTCAAGTAGAGAGGGAGTGAAATGGTAATACGTTATACTAATCTTGTTCTTGACCTACCTAGTATGCCCCTACGCATCAGCCTAATATTGGCATATTACATATACAGGTGTATTGACGAAAGATTTTACCCCACTTAACTTTTTTTTTGGTTCTAGAAATAAATGGTAAAAAAGAGTTGTAGGATATGTTCCTATCATCTCGTCATACTTACCGTTTGAAAAAATTGATCATCGCAATTCGGAGATATAGCCCAACCTTGCGTTTTTTTAAACAAAACATCCTGTATTTTTTCAATTTTTGAAATCGACCAAATTATAGCGATATTTACATGTTATATATTTACTCCAACCGTTTTCGCAATATGCCTAATTTTATGAAATGCTTTAAATTTTGTATAAAATCAAGATTGCCATGGAAAAGGTTTTTTTTGCTCTGTAGCAACATATTGACAGTTTAACATTTATTAAGTAATTTAATTGCTCTTAATGCTTAAGTCAAAATACCTTATTAGTCATACCCAATCAATCAATCAAAACAATATATTTAAATACTATGTACAAACTAATCATTTCGACTTCCACGCCCAGAGCCAGCCTATCGTACATGCACCGTGGCAATTGATGGGCTGGATGGAGATGGATTACTCGTACACCATAAATGAAAAAAATGATGTTTGATTTTTTTATGTTAATAATAAACTTGTATTTGCCTAATCGATTGTATTACTTCCTCACCCCCTCAAAGTGAGTGTTATGTATTCGTGAAAACAAATTTGGAAACTTTTTATTGCATTTCTGGAAGAATCTCGACGAATTATGACGATACACAAAATTTCAGACAGAAAAAATGTTCTGTCTGTGTGTCTGGCTTTGGTTCGCGATAGCAGCTACAGTTTTTGAGATAAAGCTCTCAAATTTGGTACACACATTCTAGAGGTCAAGGACGAGATTGAGTTCGTTAATGAGCAAAATCGGTCCCAATGTCTACAAATAATATTAGTGACATTCCACCAATACGACTTTTTTGAAACGTCAAAAAATGTGAGTTTTTTTGAAACGTCAAAAATTACTTTTATTATAAACCCCACCATACGTCGACTTTTACTACGTTGAGGAAGTTCTGATCCTCAAGTAATTGGCAGCAGTTTTTTTATTATAAACAATATCTATCTAATAGCACATCACTTTATGAGAAATGGAAAATATTGTTTTTAGAACTAATTTGAGACTATACAAAAATTTTGTATTGAATATGGCATCTTGAATAAATTTTATATAGTGTTGTTTGTACAAGCTGCCATTTACATTTTATTGTTATGAAAACAAAAGTTAATATAAGCCAAAGTATATGTAAAATACACACGATAAACTCCATGATGGATAGATAGTTGAATATTAATAACATAATTTGAAAAATTTTAACGAATCGATTAAATATAACTGAGAAAAACTGAAGGGGAATTTATAACAAGCAAAAACTCCTCTATTAAGCGAAAGGTTTGAAGAACATGATTGATTGAAAGGTTGTTGGAAAAGTAAACAGTTGATGTTATCGTTTACTTTGGATACTTGTTAGAAACGCCCACTGCACAACTTTATGGCGAATATATTTTACGTACTTACAGGTAAGTAAAGATACGTATTTAAAGGCATATTTTTTTAAAGTCGCAGTTTAAAACGTGTTTTATAGTGAGTGAGTGCACATAAATCGCTATATTTTGTGTTTATTTACTCAAATAAACACAAAATAACAAGATATTTATTCATTTAGTACTAAATATGCAAATGAACTGTTTTGTGCCAGTTGTACTGAAAATAATGTGCATATAATTTTTCCATAATCCAGTATTCATCGTGGCCATAGCCGGGAAAGTAGTTGTTTTAAAAGATACGTGTTATGTTGATCTGTGATAATTTTTTAGCAAAAGTAATAATAATTACCCATTTTTGTTGTTTCAGATTTAAAGTGACATAGTGTTACGAGTTCAAATCACCCCCAAACTTACCCTTGAATGTGAACAGTTTTTAAGGTGCAGGGCAATCTACGGTTTTTGACTAAACCTGAACACGGCCATATTCCTTTAACTTCTTTAAATACTTCGAAAAAATTTGGTACAAATATTATACTCTTTTAGTTTAAGCAAATGTATAATTTGCTTTGTCAAAATTCCAGGACCGGACTCAATTTTTATAATGTTACCCTAAGTGCCGATGACATCACCCTATGTATCATTTTTTGGTAAATGTTAGTAAACGTTTCAAAAGTCAATGGACCAGTGTATAAAATAATGTCATAATATTTTATGGCACGTTTCTGGTTATTCTCCAATACATTTTTAAAAATATTGATTGATCAAAGTTTAAATTCTACAAGTAATGCAATCAATTAGCTAACGTAGCTATTTTATTAATTTTACTTAAATATTCCACACTAATTAACAGAGTTGGCAGAAATGTGCGGCGAGACATAGGCGTACGCATCATAATAAGAATAATAAAAGAAATAAACTAGTAACAAAAGCAACAAACTGATATAATTTATAACAATGTATGCACAACATATTCTCATAACTAGCTTGGTTATCACAAACTGATGAAGATCTGTAAAAACTTTGCAGCATCAGGTATGTTTCTACGGTTGTCTCCGAGAGTGATGCTCACTGGTAAAAAAATATGCTTATATTTTGAGAACAACCGTTCGACATCTATTGATGTAATACAGATATACTTAAAATAGTCTTTGAACACACTTAACGGATCTGGGGTTGCACCACCAGTACCACCACAAATTTGTCTTAATCTGGTAAAACCAGTGTCTTGCTTTAACTCACGTGCGAACTTTTCTCTAACGGGCTCATTTGTTGCGTCACCTATACAGGGTATCGCACCAGGAAATGCATCGATCGATATAGGGAAAAGTACGCACCAGAAAATTTTGATAATTTAGCGATTTAATAATGGCACTGTGGTCAATCCAACTAAAATAATTACAAGCATCTGGCACTTCCGGTTACACCAGAAGTCGATACCAACTTGCTTATTTTAAATAGAATACCCTATATATTTTAGGGTCTTCGAAAAGAGTATAAAATTCTGAGTCAAAAATATGTAGGATAAGCTAAACCCAGCCGTTTCAGAGATATATGATATTAAAAAATTTTTTTGACAGGTTTACAATAACCTTTATAACTTTCCTGGTGTAAAAGATACTCATTTCCTTTTTTGGCACGCAGAAAATTCATAAGGTGAGCTATGCTCTACAGTTTAAAGAAATTCAATAATAGTATAGCAAATGTTTCATTTTTGATGTTACATTTTGTAAACTTCAAACCGCGAAAACTTGCTTAAGTCAAAAGGAACACCCTGTATTTTTATACATCAAGCAAAATTTTGTGATATTTTCATGCATTTTCAATGATGTCATTAAGACAAGCTGCTCTGGAATCGGGACTATGCGGATTCAGTTCACAGAATCTTAATTAAACATACACTTCACCCTATTTCGTTCCAAATGTTTCAACGATTAAAAGAAACAGATTTCCTAAGTGAACATTTTTTGTGAATTTATTCTAATAAGGTCTGTAGGCGACGATTCTTATTTGGGAAATCTTATATGGTCAGATGAAGCTAAATTTACCAAAAATGGACTATTAATCGACACAATTCGCATTATTGGAGTGACTCGAATCCTCATGTGTTCAGGGAGCAAAACTTTCAAGAAACTTGACAATTTATGCATAGCATATTCTACATGTTTTTGACACAAAATTGTATGCTCTTTTCGAAAACCCTAAAATATATAGGGCATTCTATTTACTATAAGCAAGTTGTTATCGACTTCCGGTATAACTGTAAGTATTTTAGTTGAATTGACCACATTGCCGTTAGTAATTCCCTAAATTTTCAAAATTTTCTGGTCTACAATCATATTTATCCTAGCACAGCAGGTCTGTCTCGCACACCTTACAAATTATTGTAGCACCATAATAGAATAAATCAGTGAATTCACAGATAAATTTATTCACTTTGTCAGCGTACGGCCGTTTTTTACCCTTGCGCTCGTCTGACTAATTTTATTAGTAAATTAATATCACTAATAAAATAAAACTAATAAAATTATCAACAATATAACAACATAAAATACAACAGAGAGGAATAAATTAGCATGTAAACACTACGACATACAACAATGGACTAGTCTTGCAGCTCGCTTCGATTTGTCCGCCAGCCGGTCATCGCCTCACCAGATATCTATCTACCGGCTGTTGCACCACTGAATAGCCGCACGACTTGCCAACTCTACTAATTAATCATCTTCATTTTTTTTGACAAAAAATACATATTTATTGAAAAATTATTGATAGTGCAGGGCTGGAATGTACTTTGAACGAAAATTTTAAACTTAAAAGGGCTTAGAAACGCTGCATCTAAAAAAAACTGAAACAAGTTCTTCTTATCAATATAAAATTTTTAGTCTCTCTACACTGTATTTCAAAAATGATTTCATAATGTGAAAAACAACTTTAAACAAAATACTTAATAAAACTTACTTACTTAATAACTTAAAAGTACTTAATCATGGAATTTTAAATGAGTCCAGCCCTGCACAAATCATTATTTTTTCAATAAATATGTATTTCTTGACCAACAGAATGAAGATGCTTAATTTGTAGTGAATATTTAAGTCAAATTAATAAAATAGTCACGTTAGCTAGTTGATTGCCATAACTATAGAATTTAAAACTTGAAAATTTTTTTGAAAATTTATTGGAGAATAACCATAAACGTGCCATAAAAAATTATTATTTTATACACTGGTCCATTGACTTTTTACACATTTATAAATATTTAACAAAAATGGTGATATTATTGGCACTACGAATAACATTGTAATAATTCAGTCCACTCCGTGACTATTTCCAAAGTAAATTATGCTTTTGGACTAAAAGAGTATAATATTTGTACCAAATTTTATCCAAATAAAAGCCGTTCCAGAAATATGGTGGACTACAGTTTTAGTCAAATACCATAAAACACCTGTACTCAAAAACTGAAACACTCCGTAGTTCCATTTATTTTGTTGCGGTTATGAAATTGTACGTAGATATTTAACACCATGTAATGGCTTCCTATGAGTATTTTCAAGTGAAAGTAGGTAGGAAGTAGGAATTAACTTTTTCATATCAGATTTCTTTTTCATAATAAAAAATAAGAAGGTACATGAATCAATAATAGGACGTCAGACACGGTTTGTCTACGATTGTTAAACCTTTAATTTTAATAAGATGAATTTTATGAATTTTACATAATAGGTGTGTTCGTAGAGACCATTTGTGACAGTTTTCTGACTATAGAGATGCGATTATTACGAGAGCTTTGCAATAACAAACGTTCTGATTGAACACGCACATCTCTACAACAATGGGCGCATGCTTCTGACAGTTTCAAACGGCTGGAAACTGCTCTACGAACAAACCTAATACTGACTCCATGAAGCACCAAAACACTATACACTGCACTCGACGAGTGTTTCGCCAACCAAGTAGGTATCATCTGGAGATGATGTCAACTTGGTTGAGTCGTGTATCTTTACATCAAAGGTTCCAACCCACTCAGGGACATTTTATATGAGGTTTGTATCGCTGCCTCTTTGTTTTTATTTATAAAATGTTGATATACAAAAAAAATATGCAGATGTTAAAGAAACTAAAAAATTATTTATGCTAATAATCTCCCAAAGATTTTTTACGGTATTAAACAAAAGATATGTATTGCAATTCATGTATGAACTAGATTATTTTTAAGTCTGACAATCTATTAAAACAAATAGTTTGAAGTTGTTCATTTTTGTCCTATACGTCACAGAAATAAAACAAAGAAGATACAGTTGAAATAATTAACGCCTTCGTTGCTTTAAATTGTTAGAGGAACTAATTGAAATAATGAATAATGTATGCGAATAGAAAGAAATCCAGCTAACTTACCTCCGCGGTTTTCACTGTCCGCTGGTTTCACTTGGATGGGGCGGTTCATCTGAAATGAAAAATAAAAATAATAATTCTTGTTACTCGACTCTAAGAAAACATTTTCGCAAAAACTTTTAACTTGTACAAGTATATTTCAAAGTTCTTAGTTTATAGAAACAGTTTCTAGAACGTATTTTGTAAGCATCTATTTAATTCGTAAAAAGAATACATATAAATTAGATTTAATTAAATTTAAGTTTGAAAAGTCATTAAAGCCATAAAGTTCATTTTAATTAATTAAAGAGGGGAGTGTAGCATCGAATTCTACTTCAAACTTTTTTTCATATTACATGTAAAATATGTTGTGAGAATGTTACATTAATGGAATAGAGAAGGATAATACTCTCAATAGTAGTTTATTTAAGAGTTGCATATTTGATAATATAAATGGTTAATCAAAAGCAAATCTTTATCGATAAATATAGGAATTTTGGGCGACATTCCAGAGATGGATTCCGAAAAACGCGTGACAATAATAAAATAAATGGTAATTTCTGACAGTTTTTGTTTATTAACACGTCGTGGTTTAAAACAATTTGCGCACCCCATGTCTAACGACTCTCAATAATTTAAGAAATTGTTTTTCCCTTAACAAAAGGTTGCCAGGAATCCCGAAAGATTTGAGGTGGTTGTAAATTTCATCCAGTTTATAGCACCTCAGTTTTGGACGAAACCCGAAAAAGACAATGAGTTATATTATACCGAGGATAATGGTGACCAGTGTTGAACATTGCATTAAACAAATCAGTGGACGTACTCAAAATTTACGATACATAGTAATGTTAACTATTTTAAATGTACATTGATACTTTTGTGAGAAATGTATAATTTTAAGGAAACTAATACGATGTTCCTGTTTGGTTGTCTTCTTTCGGGATACAACTCTGAATAATTTTTTTAACGCCTTGTTTATGTATATTAACGTCTGGCAGAGTTTAATAAAACACTATTCCACTACTTAACGAGGACAAACATCCACACAACAACCATTCCCTCCGACATTTGCCAGATGCCGCTGCTGAGACTCGAACTGAGGAGAGATATACAGTTATTAGCCGTGTTCTGCCACACAACAATGATCTAGCCAACTCGTCTCGGTATTTTAAAAATTTCACTACAAATCCATGCGCCAGCGAGGATAAAAAAAATCCAATGGATTTAAGTAATAAAAAAGATATGGAAAAAATAAGAATACGGAAGATCTCATATTTTTCAAGATATTTCAGAAATGAAGCAAGTTATCCCAGATTTCTTTTAAAATCCTTAAAGAGGCAACTTCTTGTAATTTGGTTTTGGGGATCCCAATAATGGTGTACATTATAAAAGTGACCACCCTGTTTAATAATATTAATGTCATTACAATTTTCAAACCATAAATGGTGGAAATACTTTTAAAATACGTAATATCGTGTTGTTATTTCTGTGTGACCGATGTCTGCTACAGTGTCGCTCCACCTGTAGGATGTTACGGCCTTATTACATCTTCCTGTTCCTCTTTGGATATAGTATGTAACAAAGGAGATCCACGCCCAGTGTCAGTAACATGAAATCACATAGCCTGTGATTTCAGTGTAGATGACAAAGTACGGTTTAACAGCAAGGGTCCCAAAGCTTCGACTTTAGTATATATTCCAGTAATGTAAAAAAGGATCTGACTGTATTGTTCGTTACTTACTTAATTTTTTGAATGTCATAAAGTTTTAAGTAAATATAGAATACTCATATTACACAATTAATCAAAATGACCCTATACTGTACATTTTATGAATAAAACTACGAAATCAGATAATCTGTAAAAATACTATGTTTCAATAACGCATCACCATCAGGGTCAGGAAACTAGATATTATTCAGAATGACTAAAGTCTGCCTTTGCATTAGCATACATGGTCACAACTAATATTTGTTCTGCATTTGTGGCTGTTAAATTTGAGCAATTTGGTCTGTATATACGCTTATACAAGGAAAACGAATCTTTCACATCTACCGAGGTTAATGGTGCAAATTTTAAATGGGCAGGCACTGACAAACTGTGCAAATAGATAATATTCACGATTACACATTGTTTTCTGTCCAGGTTCCTGTGTAAAACATTTTTTTAGTTTATTGTTTATAGCTCAACTTTTGCTGTTTGTTAGAGATAAAGCCCTTTGAACACTCAAAATTCATAATATAACATCAACACATCTT
This sequence comes from Rhamnusium bicolor, assembly GCA_029963845.1. Taxonomy (NCBI): domain Eukaryota; kingdom Metazoa; phylum Arthropoda; class Insecta; order Coleoptera; family Cerambycidae; genus Rhamnusium; species Rhamnusium bicolor. The sequence continues at coordinate 27,294 of JANEYF010001440.1, read as the reverse complement.
ATTACATCGAAAGTCAGTTGTTTCATCCACTGTCATCCACAAAAATTTATTTCGTACGTCCTCTATACTATTCCTCAAAACGTTTTTATACACAATTGGTAGACATGTATTACGAAATGTATGGCTACTAGGTCAAAGAATACCTGGTACGTATTTTGTAAAGAAACACAGTACATCACACACAAATCATAAAAAAAATTCCTCCTTTATAACTGTACCGGCAATATTTTGTCGATGGATAGCCGAATTTAAATGTCTTTCACAATCACGGCGTGTATGAAATACGTAACGTCAATTACATGGAGTACACAAAGTAAGTGAAAAATCTGTTGTAAAGTCATCATAGTTTTCAATCATTTTTGTAGTTTAGGCACAGACAGTAGTAACTGCTAAAAGCGAAAATGCGAGAACCAAACCAAACGCCACCACGAAAATAACTGCAGGCTCTCATGTTGCTAGATTAACTGGGAAGAGCTGCCTATAAGATTACATAGAAGTATTCTATTTTCCCGCAGAGTCCCGCACCTTTCTACATCGATACTGGTTATACTGGATGCATATATTACAGGTAATAAATAAACACCACATGATTATTTATGTGGTGTGTTTATTTATATTTATATTTTTTTTATAACTGCCGGCTCTTATAGATGGAAAATATTTCTGTAACTTGATCATGATATACAGAACAAGAGGGTGTCTTAATTTTTAGTGTAGATAAATAAAAAAGCATATTGGTTATCCGTAGAGTGCATATACAGTGAGTCCATTTACAAGTTGTGAGTTAAATCCTGAAACACGTCAATTTTTAATTGCAAAATGACATTTTTTGAGCATAATTTTATACCCCCTCTTCAGCCCCCTTGGAGTGACAGCTACCCCTTTAAAATTTATAATAGAATGAGGATGCGTGTGATAGCTCATTTGAAAGGGTTTTTAATTCTCTGTCCAGCAATATAAGATTTTTTTGAATTTTGTATATTTTTTATCAAGAAAATTTTATTTGAAAATTTCGAAATGTATTTGTAATGTATACAATCAAATGTTATTTATGCCTATGTACCAAATATCTGTCAAATCTGACTTTACTAGTTAATTTTGTATCGTAACATTCAATTTAAATGTGCTGGCTACCCTGATGAAGCTCGGTAAGCAGAAACACGTGTCGGTAGATATTTTAAAGTTTTTTAAAGTGAGTGTTCAACTGGTGAGTACCTTGTTTTTTATTTATTTTTGATTTTATTAGACAGAATAGTTGAAATTAAAAATAACATTATTGAGTCAGTTGTACTGAACAAAATGTGTATATTATCTTTTTTTGTAATCCAAGTTTCAGCGTTTTGGCAAATAGCCGGGAAAATAATTGTTTAAAAAGATACATGTTTTACTTATCTGTGATAAGATGTGTAAAAGTTAGTAAATAATAATTAGCAAAAAAATTTTCAGTTAATATTATTTTTCATTCCACTCTCTTTAAATGTATCGGTTTTTCTGGTACGCAGGTGGCAAAATACCCAACAAAAAAGAAAGGGTTTCTTTTTACATATCAGAAAAAATTATACATTTACATTTCTTTATTTGCTACATCTGTGCAAACTTATGATTCTAGTTATTTATCGCTGATTGTCAAGTTGATCATTATTTTAACAATGAGTCTTTCGGTTACCCGAAGAATTGAAATTTTGATATTATTAAGATGTGGTGATAAAACTGGAACGCAGAAGCAGGTATGCGAAATCTTCAATACTAAGTATCCTGACCGTCGCATTTCTCAGTCTACGGTTAATAGAATAGAAAACAAATTTCGTGAATTTGGAAATGCCACAGATATTCCTAAATCTGGTAGAAAAAGCATTTTAGACGATGAAATGAAATTGGATATATTGTTAGATATTCAAGATAATCCACATAAACCTAAAGAGAAGTTGCCGCCGATAATGATGTTAGTAAAACGCTCATGTTGCGTCTTCTAAAAAATGAAAAATACCGCCCATATAAAATTCATTCGATTCAAGAACTTAACGACGACGACCCTGATCGCCGATTGGAATTTTGCGAAATCATGGCAAATACATGAAAAGATGATCCTTTATTTATAGAAAACAATTTTTTTTCTAATGAAGCAACATTCGTCTTAAATGGAACAGTCAACAAACAGAACTGTTGATACTGGAGTACAGAAAATCCACATTGGATAATGGAGGACAATACTCAATATCCTGAGAAGGTGAACGTTTGGGCTGGAATTATAAATTCTCAAATTATCGGACCATATTTCTTTGACAACACATTAAGTGTCGCGCGTTATTTGAATTTCTTGCAAAATTTCTTAGTTCCAGAGTTAAGAATACTTTTCCCAGATGATGACAACCCTAATGAAATTGATAGAAATATTTCGTATCAGCAGGACGGAGCTACATCACATTTTGCATTGGAAGTAAGAGCCTATCTGAATCTAGTTTTTGCCAATAGGTGGATCAGTAGATGGTGGCCTGCCTGTTCTCCCGATTTGACCCTGCTTAACTATTTTTTTATGGAGTTACTTAAAATCGAAAGTATACTTCAACGGACCAAATAACGTCGATGATTTAAACGACATAATACGGAAAAAATTAATCAAATCACCCCGGAAACGATACAAAATGTTTTAGAAGAATTTCAGCAACGCTTCCATTATTGTCAAGAAGCAACGGGCGCCCAGTTTGAACATTTGATATAAACTGTTTCATGTTCTTTTGTTTACTTAGTAACATTAAAAATGTAACATTTTGCAATAAAAAATTAGAGAAATTCAAAAAATGTCATATTACTGGACAGAGAATTAAAAACCCTTTCAAATGAGCTAACACACGCATCCTCGTTCAATTTAAAGATTTTAAAGAGGTGGCTATCACTCCAAGGGGTTGAAGGAGGAGGTATAAAATTATGCTCAAAAAATTTCATTTTAGAATTCAAAATTGACGTGTTTCAGGATTTTACTCATAACTTGTAAATTACGTAGATAATGAATTTATCCTTTACTTATGGACCTCACTGTATAATGTTAACGGTAGAGAAAAAGTTGTAGTGTGTAGGAAAACTGTAGTATTATTAATTTATTTAGAATTATTAGCGATTTTAATAGAGTCAAAAAAATGTTTTTTATTATTTTTTTATAACCATTTTTTTAAATATAAAATTAAGATTAAAATTTTTATTAGCATATTATTAATGTTTGCAGATAATATCCATAATACTTTAACTATTTAAAATATAGACAGATATTATATCACTGAACAAGTGACGTCTTATTTCATTAAAAAAGAATGAACTTTGAAAAAATATGTAGCTAATGCCTAATTCATCTGGTTAGGGATTCTGAAAGCAATGTACCTAGATCAAAAAGACGTTCATAATCCTATTTTATGAGGAAAATATGGGGTTAGGGGTAAATGTGGCTCGAACATAGCGGTGGAGGTTAAACTTCATTTTTGCTTATGGATCTACTTACTTCAAAGAACTAGTTTAGACACGATTTATAATTCATTTGTTTTCTTTAAGATGACAGCGGTTTAAAGCCAAGGTATTAATATTTAAGGCACGCTCCGTGTGGGTGCAATTTTAATCAGATCAAAGTATCGAGGGGTGATTTATTATATTATTGAGAATGAAAGGTCATTTGTGTCTACAATCTACTGTTTGCATATTAAAGTTATCACAGCGCCAGAATGTAGACAACTGTGTATAGGGTATTCTGTTGATGGAATTGTAGTCTGCAAAATTATTCATAAATCAACAATAAAGAGTTCTTTTATCTTTTACTTTTTTTAAAACATTAGAATAAATATTCAAAAAATTGGCAGACTAATTCCTTTAAGAAATAGTTACAGCTAATTTAGGAATTCTAAAAATAAACTTATAACTGGTATATCTGCAGATTACATTGCTTTTAAAGAAGTACTAAATTATGTTTTTTTTTATATTTTAAAAGTCTAATTTGTGGTTAAAAATATTATAGGTACTACTACTACGTAATAGACCAAGATTCTTTCTTATTTTACTTTACTTATTTCACTCATACACATATAATCAAAAACTTTTAAAACGATCACGGAATCTAAACTGTGGTAAAAAAATTATGCATCCGAAGATCCTAGGGGGCATTTAAATATTCCGGTGTTGGTGTCGACGCCCATGATTGGTTATTTTAAAAATTTTAGTAAATGAGAGCAAACTTCCTAGTTCAATACATGAATTGTACGGTGCTTAAGGGGCCTAGTCGGGAAAAAGCCTCGGATAGCTGTGTCACTCTCTAGAAAGTTTTTATACATGCGCCGCTGAATAATTTTGCTCTTGACTATACCTTCACTGGACGTTTTATTCACCTACTTCATTGAGGTGCGATTCCCGACAGAGGTAACACTTCTTTGCTCCATTTGTGGTGACAAAGATACTTATTTAGAAAATTGATTTTAACCAAACCGTACGGAATAAAGGTTTGAAACTTGCTGAGCATAATTATGAAGATTCATTCTAGAAGCCATGTATGAGTTTTACCTCGAATTTTACCGATTGATATCATAATTCAAAAGCTAATCACGTTCAAATTTCACTTATATTTACAGTATAAATTTTCCCTACATAAAGTGAAAATTAATTAAAATAGATATACATGTACCCTCTAGTACACTTTCAACTACTGATCCTCCAAATTTGGTGTAATTTGACCAAACCGTATGGAAGAAACAAATTTTGAAAAATTACCTTACAAACACTGGTTCGATTAGCCCGCTTAAAAGCAGAATATAATGTTGCAAATTAATTCATAATACACTACACAAAACAAATAAAGGAATATAAGTTAAAACTTAAACAGGATTTTCTAAAATTATGATATTTGGGTCAAAATCGATATGCACTGGACTTTCTCAGATCTTGAACTTGTCCATTATTAACCCATAATTAAAATTTTGATTCATATGAAAATATGAATATAACTTGTTTCTAGTTCTGCAACTGCCAAAGTTGATGTTCTCGGGCAAACATTAACCTTGCCTGCTTATGATGTTTGCTCAATTTAGGTGTTCTAAGTGGTCGTCTAAACCACAAATTAACTTCTCTGAGTCTATTACGCTCTCTTTGGATCGAAACCTGAACTCTTCTGGCTCTAAAGACGTCATTTTTTAGAACCGGTGCGGTGCAGTTAAAAAATGGTTTGAAATGGGCTGCAGTCCAAGATATTTGTCATTAGGAACGGTTGTGCCCCTATGACAGTCTTGATCAAGTGACATGTTCTGTCTCTTGATGCCGTCTCCAAAGTCTAGAGACCACAGACTGAGACACATATAGCACGTGGCTTTCATATCGCTGAGCGCGCCATTCTTGGAAAAGTGTAACTACTGCTTGTCACATCATTGGAGTTAAGGTGTCTTTTAGCATTCATTTTTCAATAATAGAGAATAACAAATTAGAAAAACGTATGTAACGTGTGTTTAATAACAGTTCTGTTTCAAATTTTTACTAAATCACACTTATAACAATGCCACTTGTAAAGACAACAAAAAAATCATACAAAAGTAAGCTCGGATAACAGTAGCCAATATGATTAATAAATTTATGAAATGTTAGATGAGAATCAATTTTCGGTGAAAAGTTTTATACTTTTTGAAAAAGTGATCCTTTAAATGTTTTGGGTAGTTTATATAATGGGAAGACTTGATCTTCCAAATTTTAAATTGATTGAAGTATATGTCGAAATAGTTTAAACAAAGAATAAACAAATTCTTGCAATACTAACTATTTTTTTTTAAGTTTTAAAATAATTGTAAAACATGTACCAAAAAGTATATGCTTTGGCGTTGGTTTTATTCTCCTGAACGTTTGCTTTTAGATTTCCGTCTTTGGACTGAGAATAAAACGTACAAACTTTTTAAGTAACGTTTTCTTCGTAGTTGTATTCATAAAAAGAAGAAAGATTTTTCTAATAGCCCCAAAAATGAATGGTGTACAAATTAACTTCTCTGATATGGTATAACATCTAGGTATAATCCTAGATCAAAAACTCATATGGAACAAACACCTAACAAGGGTTACTGAAAGAGCAACAGTGGTCCTCTGGATATACCGCAGGCTATTCGATAAAACTTGGGGTCTAAAACCAAAAATGATCTGTTGGTCATACTTAACAGTTGTCAGACCAATTGTCATCTATCCATCATTAATATGGCGACAAAAAATAAAACATGAAATAGCACAAAACAAGTTGCTACAAGTGCAACGGTTAACGTGTCTGAGAATCACAGTAGCAATGAGAACCTGTCCAAAAGAAGCAATGGAAGCCTTGATTGATCTCTTCCCTTTACGTATGCATGTAAAAAAGGAAGCAGCCTTTAATAAGATTGCAATCCAGGAAATTCAAACCATGAGATATAGTTGGACATCTGAATATTCTAAATGAATTTCAGTTAGTTCAAGGATGAAAGAAGTATAGATAGAAGTATATTAGCCCATATGTAGGCTATCTATCAAAAGCCTTAAGCCAAATTCCCACCATCTACCAGAAGGGAATTCATGCCATAGAAATCTGTGCTCGAGAATGTATTAAAAAAGCACACGAGGAGCAAAAATCTATATCATCTCAGACAGCACTTAAAGCTTTAAGTTGCTTTACTTGTAAGTCTAAGATAGTCTGGGAATGTCTACAAACAGTAGAGCAACTGGCAAGGAAAAATAAAGTTACCTTGACGTGGATGTCATGAAGGCATAGAAGGAAATGAGATTGCTGATAGCCTTGCTAGAGAAGGTGCAAGATCATCATTCATCGGACCAGAACCGTTTTGTGGAATATCTTAAAGCCACATAACAGACTAGGTCAGAAAATGGGAAAAGAAACATAAATCCTCCTACTGGAAGTTAACTTCAGGTCAAAGATAAGCGAAGAAGTTTATAAACTACTCGCAAAAAACAGCTAGAGAGCTACTCGAATATAGTAAACAAAAGCTACCACTTAGATACCAACTCAAAAAAATGTACAAAGTTGAAAGCGATATATGTCGCTCCTGTGCAGATGAAGGGGAAACCACAGAACATATACTTTGCTCATGCAAAGTCCTAATTCGCCAAAGGCTACGACACTTGGAGCAGATATCCACAACACCTACCAAAGTGGGAACCATAGCCCTCAGGAAAGCCTAGAAGTCGATGGGTACATATGTATACACAGGGTGGAGCAATAGTGTGTCCGACCTCGATTTATCGAGTCCTATGATAGTTAGAAACTTGATTTAACAACATAAACTGGGCAAAAAAGTCTATAACTGGAAATTGCTTTCGAATATACAGGGTAAGCCAAGACGATTCTACAGGGTCAACTAACATTTTTTAAATGAAGTACCGTTTATATCAAAACATTTTTTGAAACCTCTTTGTGGCCTCCTTTCACTCCTGTATTATTATTGACTTTCTTCCAACCATTCGAATGTAATTATTTTTTTTTGTTAATATAATACCATTTACACGTGATTATTAAAAAACCGCTGCCAATTACTTGGGAATGAAAACTTCCTCACCGTAGACGTGTGGTGGAGTTTATAATAAAAGTAATTTTTGACGTTTCAAAAGAGTCATATTTTTTGACGTTTCAAAAAAGTCACATTTTGACGTTTCAAAAAAGTTACATTGGTGGAATGTCACTAATATTTTTTTTATACATTGGGACCGATTTTGCTCATCAACGAACTTAATCTCTTCCTTGACCTCTAGAATGTGTGTACCAAATTTGAAAGCTTGATCTCAAAAGCTGTAGCTGCTATCATGAACCACACAGACAGACAGACACACACACACACACACAGACACATAGACAGACAATTTTTTCTCTCTGAAATTTTGTGTATCGGCATAATTAGTCGAGATTAGTCCAGAAATGCAATAAAAATTTTCAAAATATTTTTCACGACTACAACTTCCTCAGAGGGGTAAGGAAGTAAAATGGTTTTTTTCAAATAATTCAAGAGAAGGCATTATGTTATCAAATATCATTAGCACGAAACAACTACTCAGCGGACAAATACCCCGACTTGCATTGGATTACACCTTCAAATCATGATAGATCGATAGCCAATATCATTTGTCAATAACTTTAATAACAGTAGTTTAGTCCACCTGGGCTAGAGGTCGCCACTCTCGGTACTTGCTTCGCAAGTCGCTATCCGCCACAGAGACATCTATGATGTCGGTCGGATAGTAGCATTTAAGCCATACGAGAAGTTTCATACCTCTCACCACTACTCAATTTACCTTAGTTAGTATATGACTAGCAGGTTGGCCACTATCATTTGTCTGTTCTATAACCTATGGCATACTGAGGAGAACAAATAGGTTCGAAACCGGTCTATGTCTGGTTAGTAATTGACAAATGATATTCGCTATCGATCTATCATGATTTCAAGGTGTAATCCAATGCAGGTCGGGGTATTTGCCCGCTGAGTAGTTGTTTCGTTCAAATCATATTTAATAACAGTAGTTTAGTCCACCTGGGCTAGAGGTCGCCGCTCTCGGTACTTGCTTCGCAAGTCGCTACACAGAGACATCTATGATGTCGGTCGGATAGTAGCATTTGGACCATACGAGAAGTTTCATACCTCTCACCACTACTCAGAAGGCATTATAATAAGCATGTAACATGATGCCCATAAAAATATCACACCAACAACAATCCAAAATTTGAAACCTCATTCCAAAGAAGCATAGAAATGTGTGTCAATCAAAATGGGCAACATGTGGAGCACTTTTTTTTAATATCTTCTCTTGAATTACAAAAAAAATATATTATTAATTTTTAATTCTGAATTTTGCAGTTATTGTTCAATAAATCGAAAATGGTTACAAATATCCATAGGAATGTACGTACAAAAAAATATTCGTTTTTCAATTCTACATTACATTGTCCAAAAATATACAGTGTGTTCCATTTGAAAAAAATTCAGTTAAAATAGTTGTAAATTTAAAAATTATTGTTGGCCACTCTATATACTTTTAGGAAGTGAAAATAGCTGGGTGTCATCACACAGATACTCATAACTGGTACTAACATATTTTTTCTTAAAATCCATAATTGTGACTGTAGGCCACAAAGTGGTTTAAAAAAATGTTCTGATATTCATGGCATTCCATTTAAAAAAATGTTAGTTAACCCTGTAGAATCGTCTTGGCTCATCCTGTATATTCTAAAATAATTTCCGGTTATAAACTTGTTTGTCTAGTTTATTTAATCTTTAAGTCAAGTTTCTAACTATCATAGAACTCGACATATCGAAGTCGGACGTACTATTGCCCCACCCTGTATATAAGGGTTATCACAAAAGATCTTTTTAGATCGTAGTGAAGGGAGACCACTAGGGCCTAAACGACCCACGCGCAGTCTAATCTAATCTTGGTAATAATTGTAAAATGGTAGTCAAGATAATTTGGTGGACACGTTGAAGTTTCATTAAAATCGGCGTAGTACTTTTAATAATTATTTGGTTACAATGTAATCTCACGAACAAATGGAGATACAGACTCATAGACCCTTTCCTAGCTCCCCGATTAAATATATTTTTAACGAATTCATTTATTCAATAAATTATTTATTTAACAAAAAATGTACCAGACATGAAAAAAATCAGGGTTACTCCTTGATTACATTTTAGTTATTTTATAAAAAATATTGTTAATATTATTGTATCAGAGATATTGTTCACTAAAAAATAGGATTATAACTACAATTTTCACTATAGCAAATGAATAAAAATGTTCCACAGCTATTATTACAATCTGAAACAATATAACGCTAGGGGAAAATTTAATAAATTTCACTTAAATCCAGCAATGTAATATCTAGTGTAATTATGATTTGTTTTCGTTATCATAGAAGGCGTACTAAATGAATATTTTATTAACATTAGTTTCCCTTCCTGACTTAATGGAAAATCATTAAACTTCCTAGTGAATTTTTTATTAAGTAAAATACAGGATTTTACAATTGATATCAGACAATTTTATTCAAAGTACGCATTAAGAAAATTAATTATACAACTCGATAAACGTATAATGACTGTGCTTCCTACCTCCCTTGATGTAACACTTATGTTAAGAATTTTCTAACACCCGCTAACAGTAATGAGTAAAGCTGGCCGAGGTGGCTGGAGTACAGCCACGGTCTTGCGCTGGCGTCACACGTGCCGATTTAGAAGTGATTTACGCTGCAGTCTTATTTGTATGGTTAATGCGTGAGGTTGTACCTATAAATTATACATAATGTCAAACGCGCCAAAGGGTAAAAAACGACCATACACGGACACAGTGAATAAATTTTTCGGTGAATTTCCGAATTTATTCTATGACGGATGCAAAATAATTTGTAAAGTTTGCAATCAAGACTTAATGTGCTGGCACAAAACAGATTGTCGTCGTCATATCAATACCGTGCAACATCAAAATAACAAAAATGGCATGCCTTTGACAACTCAGTTTATGTTTGATTTATTGTTAACGTTAATAGCATGTAATATTCCGCTACACATACTGGATAAACAACCATTTCGGGAGTTTTGGAATAAATACAATCCCCAGGTGAACTTACCAAGTCGTACATCGTTACGTGGATATATTCCAGCTGTTCGTGAAGACATTGTAAATAGGATTAAATGTGGATTAAAAAATACACGGCTCTGGTTATGTATTGATGAGACGACAGATTGTAAAAAAAATCTATTTTAAATATTATAGTACGTGTACTGGACCCTCTTAAACCAACATTTCCACTTTTATTAGCTAGTAAAAGACTAACTGCGTGTACTGGCGAAATAATTACGTGTGTGGTGTTTGAGAGATTCGAAAAATTTGAACTTTCAACAAGTCAAGTATTGATGTTTGTGACTGATGGTGCCGCGACAATGCGCGTGGTAGGCCGTTCTCTTCAAAGAGACAATTGTAGGTTTTTACATGTTACGTGTAAACAAGTCAAGTATTGATGTTTGTGACTGATGGTGCCGCGACAATGCGCGTGGTAGGCCGTTCTCTTCAAAGAGACAATTGTAGGTTTTTACATGTTACGTGTAAAGTGCATGCGTTACATCTTGTGGCAGAAACGATTCGAAAATGTTTTCCGGAGGTAGATGCATTAATAGCAAATACAAAAAGAGTATTTCTCAAATCTCCTAAACGGCTTCGAGCATTTCACAGACAGTGTCCTAGTATCTCTGAACCACCAGAGCCGATTCTTACACGTTGGGGAACGTGGTTGAAAGCGGCTTTTTATTATGCTGAATATTTTCAACAAATAAAAGCTGTGATACTACAGTTCAACCCTAACGAGGTTGCAGCTATTAGGGAAAGCCAGACAAGCTTTCAAGACGTTTCCCTTGAAACAGATTTAAAAACTGTTAATAATAATTATAGAAGACTACACGACGCAATAGAAAAATTGCAAAATAGTTCGTTGTCGTTAGTGGAATCACTGCAAATAGTGGACGACGTAAATACACAGCTACAGGCTATAAATGACGTAAAAAATAATCGTGTTAGTGAAAAATTCGAGAGTGTATTACAGAAAGATCCTGATTTTAGCAAATTAAGACAAATTTGTGATGGTGCATCTACAACTTCGTTAAGTGAGTTCACAGATTGTTTTACTTATGCCTGTATTACATCCGTAGATGTCGAACGGTCGTTTTCAAAATACAAACATATTTTTTTCACCAAAGCGAACATCGCTGAAGGAGACAGCTGTAGAAACATACCTGATGCTATTATACTATAGATCTTCCCCACTTTGTGATGACGACAACCAAACTACTTCATAAATCTGCTTAAAAGGGTGAGTTTTATACAAATTTTTATAAAATGTAACATTATTATTAAAATTTATTTCCATTTATTGTACTTATTCAAGTATTATGATATGATGTAAACATATGAGTCATATGACGGCTCTGTCGGCCAGGTGACCTCGGCCAGCTTTAGTAATGAGGCAGTTTAATATATATGTATATCGGTGTGAATTTTAAAGGAAACCTACCCTCCGTGGTATACCTCAGTCTGCTTTTTATCGGCATGAAAGATTAAAACGTTTCGTGGCTTCTTATTTTTCATTTCTTATTTTAGTCCTTGGCTATTTGGTAGTGCATTTTCTTCAAATTTTGGTAAAATAATTTCTTCATACATTTTTTTTCATGCTGTACTATAACCAATGATATTAAAAACAACTTTGATACTCTTGTATTTTCAAAATAAAAGAAAATTGATTTATACAAAATGATTTGATCATTTTTAATAGACAATAACAAAAAATATGTTCTATCAATCGCTAAATTACTGATAATAATCGAAGGAGCATGCTTTGGAGCTATGTTGACAGTTTGCAAAATGGTTGGAATAAACAGCAACGCATATTTTTTTAAAATTTTATCATTTAAACCTAACGTTTACTTCGTCTCCATTTTAATATTCATGAAACTCCAACTCGAGGTGTTATTTCGTACCGGGTCACAGTAGATGGAAACGCCGAAAAGCTGGCCAAAATATAAAGGCATTGAGCTATTTTACTGAAATTGTGCATACAGGGTTTTTTGTGTCGCTGATCAAGAATCCGAAGTTGAATTTTGAAAAAACAAAATGGCGGCCATGAAATCCCCCAAAACATACTAAAAATCGCCAATTATCGCTGCATTTTTACAAAACTTTGTATACAGTTTTTTTGGGTTGCTGATGAAGAATCCCATATAGAATTTCAAAAAAAATTACAGTCAAAAATATATACATAGTTCAAAAATTATTATTGAATTGAACCGAATTCATGTTTCATTTGTTTCGGGAAAATTAGGATCTGGCGAATGGAATAAAAATGTGTAATGACTTTGAAAACTAATTTTATTCAATTACTATCTGAATTACATTCATGAACGCATTCAAAAGGAGCCCACTTTATGGTGCACGAATGTGCATGCATCCGTGTATTCGCGCACAATTTGGTCAATATCTCGCAAAGAAGCAAAAAGATGCAGCTAATTTTTTATACACTTTCGAAAAAAATGTTCATTGAACACATTCCAATAAGTTTCAAGACCAACCGCGTAACTTATGGCTTTTTTTGTGGAGTTTATGAATCGTTGCATGTACAAAAATGCACTCCACTTCGATAATTATTTACTAATTACCATATAAATAAACTGATCTGATACTGAGATATTTTAATTGTACGTACTTTCTGATGCAGAATCCATTTTTATAATACAGAAAACTGCACTTTGAGAATTTTTACGCTGCAGACAAAATTTATCGATTTTTGAGCGTTGCGAGCTGCCGAAGTGACGTGCTGCACGGTCGCACAATAAGTAAAATCCTCGCTCAAGTAGTGAACCCGGACCGGTATTAACGGTCGTTTCTAATGCTAGGGGTACCACTACAACGATTTAAAACGTTTCCATTTCAAAAAAAAATCTTCATTTTTTTTTAATTTTGGCCAGCTTTTTGGCGTTTCCGTCCACTGTGCGGGTGAGGAAACAACGAAATAATGGGTCAGTTGAGACAAGAAAATCAATCGGGAGGATTCGCGCTATGTGCAATCAAGAAAATGAAGACCGGAACAGACAATCAACTCGATCATTTCGACGACATGCGATAGTATTAAATCAATCTGCAATGCTACGCGAAATTATATTTCATTCATACAACATGGCAGTGGTACAATAGTTAACTGATCGTGATAAACAATGCCTTATTGATTTTGATCAACGTTTTTTGGAGTTAAGAAATGAGCAACAATATTGCACAATATCTTTTCATGAGCGACGAAGCACATTTTCTTTATATGGTACGGTAAATCAACACAATTTTCGCTACTGAGCTAACAAAACCCCTTGTGAAATCTATAAAATGCCCTCACATCCCCCAAAAGTAACGGTTTGGTGTATTATTGTCAAGAAATATCGGCCCCATTATTTGTTTATTTTTATTTTCTGAAGAAAACGTTATGCAGATATGTATGTTCCATTTATTTATGCCGCAAATTGAAGAAGAAATAAATCACTTTTATTTTCAAGGCGATGCGACCTGTCATATTGCAAGAAAAAGTATGAAGATCCTGCGACAGACATATCTGAATAGACTAATTTTGCAAAACGGTGATCTTAATTGGTCCTTGAGATATCCTGATAAAGTAGAACCCTCATTTCATTATTACTCTTTACATTATTTATTTACTTAAAGTAATTAACGTGTTATTATCCATTAAAAATGATCAAATTATTTTGGCTGTTACTGTACCATAATATCGCTAAAAATTAAAATGATATAGCCTGCGTATAAAGGCGGGTAGACATTTGAGTAGATGTACAAAGGCCCAAATTTTGGCGTTTACTGGGAAAATAGTATGAAAAATATTTACTAGTCAACGATCCTAGCTTGGCACTTGGCCGCGCAGTGAGAGAAGAAATATCGCTGGTGTGGGACAGAGAAAAACAAGCCGCTTTACATTTAAGGGCGGGATTTAGACCATTGCGCATCCAAGCTAGGATAGTTGAATAGTACATGAATTACAAAAAGGTGTTTAGCTTAAGCAGAATACAGTTCCATACAGCATGGCAAATTTTGGGAGGAACCAAGGCAATAGACCAAAAAAAGCTTCATGTTCTAGGGCAGGACTAATTTTAGAACTTTTCTGGTCAGTCGGAAGTTTCTTTTGTAGTACAATATTACTGCTAAGGACAGTAATTAATTGATAGGAAAAACAAGGAGTTCAAATTATTACAGAGCTATGTTAGTTGGCTTGGTTAGTGGGCTTTTGCTATTAATAACACGATTCGAGATTTGTTTCACTTAATTTTTTTATCATGAAATGACAAAAGTGTCTCATCTACATAAGGGTGTCAAACTACATGAAGTAGTAAGCTATAACATCTATAATGACAACTTAACAACGAACTATTAAGTAAAGAGCACGAAAATATCCAAGAAACCAAATGAGAGAGATTATTTCACCTTAGAGAGCTGTAAAAGAAATACTGTTAACTATTAAATACTATTTTATCTCATATTAAATATGCAGCCCAAGCTTTTATAGACATCATTTCGTAAAAACGAACTAGGTACTATTTTATTCATCATGTGCATACTCGTACATTTATTTTTTTGTTTTTTTACCTCATCTTAGGATGATTTGCAGATGGCAAATTCATTCATTTACGGGACATTTTGGGAGTGTTATAGACTACTACAAAATATTTGCTATAAAACAAACTTGTTTTACATGAAATTCATTAATATAAAGTAGGAGATGGCATGAGAAATAGACAGCGTTATAAGTTTAGTTTTATGCAACTCCAGATGATATCAACTTGATTGGCAAAACAAACGTCGTCTTTAGTACTGAGTGATATATTACAAAAATATATGCATATTAAATTATTATTATTTAAATCTTTAATTTAAAACTCGCTTTAATTTTATTTTTGTGATGACATTTTTGACTTAAGGATGAAAAAATCAGTTGTATACAATCTACAATGAAAATTGATTTACAATATAGAATTTAAAAAAAATGCAAAAGGTACCCACCAAACATCTAAAAATTTAATTTACTGAGAGAAACTGGTAACAAAATAGGAACAGATGCTCGTAACAGCAGCAAAAGCAACCAAATAATTAATTGAACTTTCCCAAGAGGTTGATATTTCCTACGAGATATCCCGGATGGTAAAAAAGCACATTAAACTATTCCCCGTTGAACTATTCTTTGGCAGAAGTTAGTGGTTTAGAACTATTATGAATGAATGTTTTATTGTGAGTAATAATTTAAGCATCGCTAAAACAAACGTCTACTCCACAAAACCCTAATTTCTTATATCCAGATATGGTTCATACAAATTTTCGTGTTCTTTAAATACAAAGGGAACCATCGTGTTGTTTCCATAAAAATAATAATTAATTTATCAGTCAGTTGATATCGGTTATAATTCACACTAACAAGAAAGACTTGAAACCTAATAATGCTATGATACGGGGATCGAAAAAGATATCTTAGATATGTATATCAGATATTAATGAAGGCAAATAAGATTAATTGAAAAGACATTAAAAAAACACATAACACTCTTATTGTAACTATTTTATTTGATGCCACTGATCATATAGACTCTAGAATCTTCCCTGTTAGTCTGTTAAAATTATAGTAAATCAAATTGCGTATATGGGTTGGTCAGTCATCGAAAATTTCTGCTGGAAGCATTTAAGATACTTTTCCGCATGATATAGTAGTATATCAACTGTTGATAAAGACGCTTTCTATTACTTTTGAACCAACGAAGAGTAAGGATAACAATTAATAATTATTTGTATTGGTCTTCTTTTCCTTCAATGAGAACGAGTTGCGAAAGGCAGTTTTCCAGTAAGAAAGAAAACACCTTATTTGCATAAAATACTAAAAGATTAAGTTGTGTGGTTATTAACAGGAACACGAAAATAGTAGTGAATTCGTCTTAAGAACTTAACGATATTCAAGATTTATGTAATTTCCTTTATCTTTTGATATTTTGGTTATAAAAGTTAATTTGTAAATATTCACTATAATTTCTTGTGTTAACATGAGAAAGCCTCATAAGAGAATGTTAACAAAAACCTAATTGGGAAATATCTTTTGTTAGATAAGACAATGGGCCATTTCGCATATCCTGTGTTCATCTTGTATTGAATATATACCGGTAGTGTATCTCAATAATAGCTTTTGAAACTGGACTATAGGTTTAGTGTTAGTGGAATGCGGTGTGAAAGCGCAGGCCAGCTGTAACTATGGAGATAGGCGATAACAACATTCCTCCCATAATGGACAGAAGCTCGACTTTAATTTCCTGTCATCAGAGTAAATTAGAACCATGTTCACTGCAACTGGCACGTATGAGATATGAAATACATTTGTAATGTTGTAAACGCCGTTAAAACACTCACTTTGGCAATTATTAACAATTCTATACATTAATTATGTTGTTGGCACGAACGCCACTGTTTTATTTGTGATTACTATTAATTTCCCTAATTGCAATTCAATTAACACCAAATTGCAATTAGTTTTGTTGTGTTATCTGTTAACAAATTTTGGATATGCCACACACGGTTGTTTTACTTTTTTTTGAATAAAACGTTAACCAGCAAAGATACATACAATTATAAAATTGCATGATGACCTTATATTGGGACAATCTATGTAAGGTTAACGGCAACAAATCGAAGTATTTACCAATGTCTTCCTAGATATGTTATATATGTTATTTATTTATTTATTTATTTATTTTACACTATTCAACAGGTCGAAAAACTATTTACAGAATGGGAACAATTAAAAATATTTATATAAGTTTACACTTAATCCATAAACATT
The DNA here is from genome assembly GCA_029963845.1 of Rhamnusium bicolor. NCBI lineage: Eukaryota > Metazoa > Arthropoda > Insecta > Coleoptera > Cerambycidae > Rhamnusium > Rhamnusium bicolor. The sequence goes on along the minus strand of JANEYF010001440.1, from coordinate 9,902 downwards.
GATATTTAACAAGATAAATATTAAATATGAGTATACACAGAGACAAATAGAATAAGCAGTATGCTAAAAAATCAAAGAAAGAAGAGAACAAAAAGATATCAGGAAAAGTATAATAACATGAAACCAACCAACCAGCGAAGAAATAAGGCAACTATAAATTCAACTTTTTAATTGACTAGATATTGCAGGATATAATGTCGAATGTGCAATTTAGAGTTATAATTATTACACATATTGTGCAAAGGAGAATATTTTTTATATTCGTTTATGCAGTTGATAAATAAAAAAAATGTCTCTGTTTTGCCTCAACTTTAGGGTTGTGGTTCGTATTGAGGGAAACGAATAGCAGGATATTCCCCATCTGTTCTAAACTTAGCATGTTTTAAAAATCTGCGCTGAATTCCTTTCAAATTACTCAATATATATATGTATCGTAATTAAGACGCCATATGGTTAAAGCATATTCTGAATTACAGAGGACAAAGGTAGTACTTATATAGTAGTTTCAATGTATCAATATTCTGAAAGTTACGGCTATTTCTGATAATAATTCCTAGAGCTTTGCAAGTCTTTGTGACAATATAAGTAATATGACTAATAAAGGACAACTTTTTATCAAAAAATGACTCCAAAATCATGGAAAGTGTCAGGTCTTGACAGTATGTTATTAACGAGAGAATAATCGAAATGTATCAAAGATTTCTTGGTAGAGTACGACATTGCGTTACAATTTTTGATACTTAAAGATAAATTATTTTTTATGCACCGATCCTTGACAAAAATAATTATTTTTTTGTAGTTTGAGACAGTCATCAATAGCTGCAGTTCTGCAAAGAATGGTCAAATCATCAGGATACGATAGGCATGAAACTGTTAGGCTATCAACAATATCATTGATAAATAAAATAAAAAAAGAGGTTCTAATATTCCCTGGGGAACGCCCACAGCAGTAGAAACTTTGACAGAATTGCAACCACGATATACTACATGTTGGATCCTATTTGAAAATAAGATTTTAGAAACGTCAGGAACTCTTGAGTGAAACCAAAATTAATCAACGTATTTAATAGTATATTATGGTCAATTCTGTCAAAGGCCTTCGAGAAATCAGTGTAAATCATGGCAACTTGTAATCCCTCATCGATGGCATCAGTTAAAAACTGTCATACAAAATAAGTATGTTACAGTTAATCTGCCTTTAACAAAACCACGTTGAACCTCTGTAATCAAGCGTTTACAATGAGAAAATGTATGATCAAATAATGGCATTTCAAAACATTTCGAGACTTATGAAAACCATTTTCAATATTTCACCTTTTGGCAGTGTGATTGTCATCATACAGAGGGTCAAAAGTCTTTGACCCTCTGTATGATGCCAATCACTGTCTAGAGACAAGGAGACTTTTTTCAGGATATAAGCAAATGTTAAAATTTTAAAAATTTGAGATTAAATTTTTAAATTCAAAAAATTTAACCGAAATATTTTTTTTATACAAAAATGAATATTCTCATATGATAGAGCGGGAAATGTCTACGGGAAACATTGAAAAAAAAAAACTAACAAAAACTTTAATAATATTTTTTTTAATTACTGCAGTGTTGTTTACTACACGTGCCTCGATACACTGGAGGAAAAACGCATACAGGGATTACGACTTGGGTAATTTATATGTAGGTATTACTTTTAGTATTAATTATTATTCTTACGTTATTTTACATTCATTAAAGTAAAATTTTGTTTCCATTGTTCGTATCACAAAGATTTAAAAATACATTAATGAACATTGCCTGAAATTAATTATCCGGAAACATTTTTCTATGAAACTGAAAGAGACAAAAGCGACAAAGATCATTATCGATTGTATAATTTTACATAAACTTTCGAAAGAAAAACGTACTAGAATGTCGAATGTAATCGTATAATATATGAGAATGACTGGGCTTGTTTCAGAATTAATAGATTTGCGAATGAGGCAGGGAGTGGTTATCTTTTATTTAAAACATGCTTAAATTGATTTAACATGTATGTGATTGGAAATAGTTTCTCTAATTTTGTGAACTTGAGAATTCTACAGGATGAATTAGATTTTACTTTCGCAATGAAACTTCCAAAATATTATAGAATAAGGGTTCGCTCGCTCTGTGTTTTCTTTCCTCGTATTAAAGAGTCTGCAAGCCGGCGAGTCTATTTTGTGCACAGTTTCACTGATAACTAACAGCACTATCATGCAAGTTCCTCCTTTTAGAGACCAAACACTGCTGATGAAGCCTATACTACAACAAATCAATTAGTACATATCTAATATTGTAGAATTGGTATGTTCTTATGAAAAATCATCATGCCAGATCAGCTGGGCGTATTGTAGTTCTTCCTGAAAGCGAAGTAACATACCCCATAACCGAGAGTTGATTGTATTTTACCTGATTAGAAGCAACCATTATTTTGTTTAATATATTAGATCTTGTGTTCGATTTTTCTGAATACACCAACGACTTAATACGTCTGTACATATAGTAGTCTAAAGGAGAAATGTCTGGTGACCTTTCTAGCCACTTAACAGGACTATGTCAGCCTGCCCAATGATTTGGAAAATGTTCATTTAGAAATGCTGATAACAAAGTGAAGGGATGCGCAGTCTTGTTGCATCCACATGGCTTGCCTGATATTTGGACGTAAATCTTTCAAGAACACTGGCAAATCTTCTTCTAGAGAACGGAGCTAGCGCTGCGAATTTAGAGGATCATCAAATAGAAATGATCCAGTCAGGTTGCTCTCGATAATTTTACACTATACCTTTACAGAAAATACCTTCTAAAAATGACTTTCCGTGGATGTATATGGATATTCATCGACTAGACTTTGTTTTTTCATATGTGTTAAACGTAGATTCATCCGTAAACAAAATATTTGTGTGAGGTTATGGCTTTTTCAATAGGCAACAGTAGAATTGATGATGCGAAATAAAATCATTTATCAGCAGAGCCAGAACAATTCGATTGTGATGTGTGATGTGAATATAGGTTAAAGTCGTGAATGGTTCTCATAAGTCCATTCGGCTGGTATCTAATTAACTGGCTATCCTTCGGACGCTGATACTTGGATTTCGTCAACACTATAAAGTGTTTTCCCCTGCATTAATATTTCATCTTACTAGTACTAGTTCACGTCTCGGTCGTGGTACATATCATCTTTTTCTGATTGTCTGGTACATATTATTGATTAGTCGACTAACTTTTACTCTAAATTCTGAAAACCGCAGACGACATTCCTGAACTGCCTCTCTCTTGCATTACTATTGCAACACCCCTAGATGTATATATCAGCATATTTGTTGTTACAAATGGTCGCCTTAGTATTAAGAAAAACTGACATAAGATCGTAAATGTCACTTTGAAACGTAATAACTAATAATTGATATTTGTTTGTATTTTAGTTATAATGTAACCTTGGCATTCAAACATGAATAACTTTGGTATTATTGACCTTAGGACACACGTATTAGAACTTTTCAACTTGGATAAATGTACAAACACATCCTTTAGCTGTGTACATCTTGTATACGCGTTAGAATAGTAGCAACGTTCTAAAACTACTTTAAATACCATAACATGATTAGTTTTTTAAATATTTATAATAAACAAAATATAATTGCCTACTTTCTACCACTTTGTGAAATCCCAACTTAACCAGACACCAATTGCTATTATTTACTCTCTGCAACTAAAATTTTGCAATCTGAAACCAAGTTATACCCATGGGTTGTGAGAGTCCTTAAGAATTAACATACCTTTTTGAAATATGGTCGTAGTGTTGATAATCTCAGTCATAGAGCGTAAAACCTCGTCCATTTGCTCTATAACTATTATAAGCTATTTTACTATGAACAACAAAGTTGTAGTATTCATTGTCCAATCATATTTTCCTTAAGTTCTGTTTTCTTCAATCCTTAAATGTCAGGATTATTGACGTCAGGGTTATTGACGTCAGAGTTAATAGGTAATAATAATAATTTATTCACCATTCTTTGATACATGGTAAGTCATATAAAATATGTAAGTCTATTATTTCATAGATGATATAAACGTCAGTTAGATAACACATTAAAAGATTTACAGAAATAGGTATGTACATAAACACTATAGATACGCAAAATATAAAATAAAACATTATACGTATGCACATATATAAGCACACAACCATACACATACACACAGATACATGTGTAAATTCATATACATATGCACAACTAACATATTAGTTAAAACTTATTTACTCAAAAATTCTTGGATACTATAAAAAAAGTAATTTGTAATAATTAGATTTTTGTAGCCATTTTAAATTTATTGAAATTTGTTATGCTTTTAAGGCTACTCGGTATTAAATAAAAAAATGAAATTGTAATTAGGTGACTGCTTATAAAAAGTAGTGTTGTGAGATGAAACACTTAGTGAATCATTTTACTGGGTGTTGTAGGAATATGTATCTCCCAACGTATCAACACTCGGTAGGTTTTTGAATAAAAATAGATGAGAGTTAAAAAAATTTTCCCTAAAATATTTCTTCAGCTATCTAGTGGTTTAAAATTATAGATAGTATAGTAGTATGCCGTTAGTATCCAAAACAGCTTTCATTTTTAATATAGCGAAATAAGCAGAATTTAATTCATTGCAAACAAAATCTATGTGATCGTTCCAAGTGTCTATTGTCTAGCCGTGTTCCTAAAAATTTTACATTTCGAGCAACTTCAATATTGTTGTTAATTAGAAATTCTGGAGTAGGTTCTTTTCTTATGTAAAAATTTATGTAAACAGTTTTTTTGTTGTTTAATATTAGCTGATTTCGCTGACATCAGGTGTGCTGTTCATTATAGACATGAGTAATATTTTTAGTGAGCTTTTTCAGGGTGCGAGCTGAAACTAAAATAGTGGTATCATCAGCAAGCATTGTGATTCTATCTCTAGTACTGAACTTTGGCAAGTCATTTATATGTATAGTAAAAATCAGAGGCCCTAATACAGAACCCTGAGGAATTCCCATGTGCATGTCCTCATATCTGACAGTGTTTTCATATTTAAATAATAATTTCCTGTTAGATATGTAGGATTTTATCCACTGCGGTAAACTTTCCCTAATGGAAATATTGTACAGTTTTGTTACTACAAATTCAATATTAACAGTATGCACGAGAAAGGTAAACATTAGTGATATTCCTTGATCTAGGTCTTTGTAAACAGAACCTAGCAGATGATAGGAAGCATGGATTTATTAGATATAAAGCCATGTTGGCAGGGTGTAATAATATTATGTATATTTAAAAATTGTGCTACCATGTTATGGATCAACCTCCCAATTAACTTTGAAAATATTCTCAAAAGATTTGTCGGTAATTAGCTATATCAAATGGATCATCTTTTTTATAAGGTGGTATGATACACGCTATTTTAAGAACATCAGAAAAAATTCCACTCCCTCAGTGACTTATTAATTAGGTATTCTAATGGTTTACTTCATATATCACTGCTAAGTTTTAATAATTTGATGGTAACTTCTTCTATACCTGCTGATTTTTTATTATTCACTTTTGAAATCTCACTTTCAATCGCATACTCGTTTGTGGTTGTATATCTACTGACGTACATAGCTGAGAGAAATTTTCTCCAAAATATTCGAACAGTTCTGTTATTGATATAACCTACATACCTAATTCCATCTTCCACGTGTCACTTATGTCGACAAGTTTATTATGGTGGGCACTACTGGCAGCGTTCCTTTAGCTCCCACTTTTAACTTGGACGAAATCAATAAACTGCAATACCTCCGGGAACATAGAAAATCAGGAATTTCCACCCCGTTTTTTTAAAATCTAATTATGGGGTAATCTTATTATTCACATACAAAGTATATTTTGTTAAGCCCTCGTATTACACATGATACATGCTACTGACACATTTAGAGATTAAAGTATAACTATATTTACTTTGCTGTGTAAATTTCATTTATGTTCCTCATTTCGAATATTTACGAAGGGTTTGAGCGGGGGATTGGTCGAAAATTAATTAATTAAATTCAATTCGTTCTCTACCCTTCTCCCATACATTACCACTGTATGCTGTCACAAAACACGTAATATTGCTATTTATTAATTGAATGTTCGTTTAAACACTACAATATGCTTAGTTTGTATAACGAAATGTATCATTTTGAAGACATGGGTTGTTTACAGCCCTATTTACAATTGCCAAATGTATTTACGAATCATAGTTAAGATGGGCTTCATCTTCAGCTTCATCCTATTCTAAAACATTGACGGATTTATACCACTTTCATATAAAGAACAAATTGTAACCGTGGCGTGGATAGCAAATTATTACTTCCTCACCCTTCACAACATATTTGTGAAAAAATTTTGAAAATTTTTTATTGCATTTCTGGATAGAATCTCGACGAATTATGACGATACATAAAATTTTAGACAGAAAAAATTTTCTGTCTGTGTGTGTGTCTGTATAGTTTGCGATAGCAGCTACAGATTTTGAGATAAAGCTTTCAAATTTGGTACACACATTCTAGAGGTCAAGGAAGAGATTGAGTTAGTTAGTGAGCAAAATCTGTCTCCTGGGTCTACTGGGCCCCAAACATTTCTATTTCTAACTTTACAAAAAAATTTATTCGTGATGACAGATTATAAATCAGATCTGTTATACAAACCCACTATAATATTGTGTTCAAATGTTTAATTAAAGCTATAAATTAAAATTTTGTAAACATTTTGGCAACACCATAAAATCTGAATTAGGATTGACACTTCTCAAAATTTGAAATGTATAAAAAAATATTATTGACATTCCACCAATGTGACTTTCTTTAAACGTCAAAAATTACGTTTATTATAAGCTCCACCACACGTCGAGTTTTACTACGGTGAGGAAGTTCTGATCCCCAAGTAATTGGCAGCGGTTTTTTTTTTACAAAAAGTTGTGAATTGCTGTAAACAGGTGGTCAAAAAATGTTCATTCACGTTGTACAAGATTTCAGGATATAAGGTTGTTAATTTGTAAACCTGAAAAACGATGAGCGTTGCGAGAGCCACGATGTAAAATGAAGAGTTTATGCATAAGAGAAAATTGCATAGGCGATAGAATAAAAATAATAATAACACTGGCGGACGAAAAATATATATTTTTCATAATATAGGTTGAAGATTACTCTTCTGTTTTCTTGAGTTTTATGGTTGTTATAGGTTATTAGAGAAAAAAAAATATGTTATTTTACGTTTCGGAGAAGATCTTCTCCATTCTCAGAAAATTTATTAAAATACAAAATATATATCTGTAGAAATAGGATAATTAAAGGAAAATTTTTATTTTTTATTACAAAACTAACCCAAAAAAGTTTTTTATAATTACAATAGTTCCAGCTTTATTTTAAAATGACAATGATTGGTTATCCAATAGATTATTACTTTTATTTCGTTTTTTCTGATATTGGTACATTTTCTTTCAGTAAAATTAACAATTTCGAAATCTTTACAAAGTTTGAATGCGTTTATAGTAATGGCAGTACTCACCATTTGGTTTGTTTTTTATATTTGAATATTATGGTTGTGTGAAATAGACGTTTTATTAAATTGTTAGTTTTACTGGAAGAAAATGTAGCAATATCAGAAAAACGAAATAAAAGTAATAATCTATTAGATAACCATGCATTATCATTTTAAAATAAAGCTGGAACTATTATAATTATATAAAAACTTTTTGGGTAAGTTTTGGAATAAAAAATAAAAATTTTCCTTTAATTATCCTATTTTCAGATATGTATTTTGTATTTTATAAATTTTCTGAGGATGGAGAAGATCTTCTCCGAAACGTAAAATAATATTTTTCTTTTTCTCTAATAACCTATAACAACCATAAAACTCAAGAAAACAGAAGAGTAATCTTCAACCTATATTCAATTTCATGGTTAAGAAACATATAATTATTTTTCATAATATGTACCTGTACCTAAATAGCATATCCCACTGGAATAACGCCTTCTGATTACAGAAATGTCGAGTAAAAAGTCGTAACACGTAACGGTTTCTTGTTAGGTACTTTAATAAAACATTATGGACAGGAATAACATTATTGTTAATATTATTAATGTATTTATTGCTATATATCAATGATGTATATGACATATATTAGGCTTACATAGATATATGTATCTACAAATGTAAAGAATAATTTTGAAAAACATATTCTGTTCATTTTTTTCTCTTATGGGGGTCAAATCGTCTCTGGCTTAAAAACCAACAGTAATCACCCATCATGGCTGGATCCCATCAACCTTGAAAAAGAATTTCCATTGTCCTGATATCTAGATGAAATCGTTCTCCTTGTTCGTCGCTTACGGTACCCAAATTTTCAGGAAAAAAATTTAAATGAGAATGCAGAAAGTGAATTTATAAAGACATACAGCAACCAAGGTTTGGTACTAATCTAAAAGTTCATTTACTAGTTGTTTGTAGTTCTCATCCTTCTTGTTCCCTAAAATCCTCTGTTGAGTGTTCCTTTAGAATCTGTATCGTCAAGCAAGTTTCTAATTTGAGGACCAATAAAAATGCCTCCTTTTAGTTTGGGGTCACCTAATTGGGAAAAAGTTCTCTTAAGTATTTAAATCCTTCATCCCCTTTATTCATAGCCTTCATAAAATGTTTCATTAGTCCAAGTTTAATATGAACAGAAGGCAAAAACATTTTTAAGGACTACAAGGAGAACATATTTATCATTACTAGTTCCTGTTTCAAATTCTTTCCTTTCCGGCCAAATTCTTTCCACATAATATTCTTTTACTGCACGACTATCCCACAAACAAAGAAAACAGCAATGTTTTGTAAAGCCTCCATGAAGCCTTACTAAAATGGCTATTACTTTTAAATCCCCACATATTTGCCATTTGTATTTGTTGTGATTAATTTTTATTTAAAATGGTACTCATACTATCATAATTGTCTTTCATTGTTACTAAATGGACAATTGGTATAGATGGTTTTAAATTTCTATTATGTAGTAATACATCTTTTAAACTGTATTTGGAGGAATCTATGCATAAGCTCCATTTAAATGTTGAGTAAAGTAGGTTTAAATAAAAAATGGTCCTCTCATTGGCAAGAAATTGTTTTACTACACCTAGCAGATATACCCAAATCCAAACTGAAATTCCGAATGAATCTTGGTACTACTGCTTACAAACTTCTAGGAGGTACATCACAACTATTATCAGGCTGAGATTTGGACATGGCTGTTACCCCAAGCATTTAAACAAAATAGGAATTTTACCAACTAATTTATGCGAACCCTGTAATGCTGTGGGCGACCTGGATCATTTATTTTCTGTTGTGATAAATACAAACCTGGCCGGGACCAAATTTATGCAGACATTCTGAAACTAAATATTCAAATGGCAGTAAACGTCTTACATTTATTATCATTAAATAACGACAGAGTGATTGGAGTTATTATAAACTTTTAAAAAACTTCTGGACTGAATTTAAAATTGTATAAGTTTCGTATCCTACTATGTCTTTCCTTTTGTTTGGTTACCCATTCCTTACTTACTGCAGTCTACGCTAGTTTGTCTTACAATAAAAGGCCCTGAAAGACACCTGGGCGAGAAGAATGTGCATATGTCCCTCCTTTGGTTTTCTTTTCTTTAAAAAAAAAAAAATAGTAATAAATTGTGGTTAGGATTAGGTTCATAGTTGGTAGTGTATGCTGTGTGGAGTAATCCGTTTTAGAAGCTTTTTAACTTTGTTAAATAGTATACATATAGTAACTTGCGCCTGGCTGTATGGATTTTATCCCAATGCCATTAAAAAAAGCGCCATTCATAAGGGGGAATGCTAGATATTAAGTTCCTG